>JASANH010000553.1:0-18041 GCA_030248295.1 Mesodorylaimus sp. YZB2_4 | reverse complement strand
CCCGGCTGTGACCCTGAACTCTCCCTCTCAAATCCCCCCCTCCCTGCCCCAGGTTCAGCAGGAATAAAGAAAAGGGAGGTAGCGAAAGCGATCAAATTGTATTTGGGCTGGACCAACTCCCCACCTCTCCCAGCCGACCTTGCCCATACTTGGTTTGATCTAAGCTTCATGTCAGAGGGATAAGCCCCTCGTACAGTTTATTGCAAATGCATCTTGGCTGTGTATTTAGAACGGCGAGATGCCTCCACTGCCCAAACTCGAGGAGAGCAAGCACTTGCCCCGGAAACTGGCCGAGTATGCTGCGAGTTTTGAAACGCATACTCGGGTGGTTTCGGGGGCATGTAGTTGCGCTCCGGACGTGGTAAGAAGACGACGGAAGACGTTTTGGAACACGCGGAAGCCAAGTATGGGCAACCAAGGAACAGCCAAGTATGGGCAAGGGGGGAGGTAGGAGGGGTACCCCCTGTCTGGCCGGTCAGGACACTGAACCCTTCCTCTCAAAGCCCCCTCCCCTAACCCAGCCGACCTTGCCCATAGTTGGTAACAGTACCCCTCTTCTGCATGCAAGGAATTTGAGAATGGGACACACGCAGTAGATGCGTGCTTGTTTTCGTATGTTTCTGAATGTACATAGTTGACATTTCGTTTTAGGCCGCTCACCCAGAATCGTTAGGCTGGCGAAGCTACCTGCTGCCCGCAATCTTTCCATCACGCTTCGGTCCCAGTTTTCAGGCAAGACTCATGTTAGGCAGTGTATCATATTTTTTGTGGCGCCTTCCGTGTTTGGCCAGTTGGCGCCCTTACTCTGTTCTTTATTTTTTATGGAATCAGCTTTGTGTGACTGGATTTTTATTCTGCGTTTTCAACCTGTGCCATCCATCCTAGTGCTTCATTTGTTCAGTTGATTCCAGTCACAGGTGGATTGCGAAGAGGAAGCATAGGTCCCCTCCCTCAAGTCCCAGAATTCCAGCTTACGTGCTGCGCCCTCTGGCCGTTTGCTCCCACCAGGGTTTCCACAAATGTCACAACAGACCCATTTGACCCAGCTAGACAAAGACGTGTAATGTTGCGAGGCCACATTACAGGCCCTGACCATTGTAAGTGGGGGCCCAGTCCATGTAAGTACTATGCTTACCACGGGGAGGCCCTGACCATTGTAAGTGGGGGCCCAGTCCATGTAAGTACTATGCTTACCACGGGGAGGCCCTGACCAGTGTAAGCGGGGGCCCAGTCCATGTAAGCCCCACCCTTGCCACGGGAAGGCCGGGAAGGCCACAGTGCAAAATGAGGCACTCGGCTTGAGGGTTTGGCTTGAGATTATCACTCGGTGTTTTGAGATGATTTTTGGGCTAACGAACTCATCTTTTCGCCGAGATATACGCTAATTAGGCAATAAACTCATATTCATGTTCATGTTCATGTTTTACCACATCACCAAACGCTTATGCGCACTCGAGGTATATGTAATGGAGGCGGCCATGTTTATTGGAATGGTCCTTGGCGGGCGTCTTTGTTTTAGCGTCATGTTTGCGTCATCCTCGCTTGAGTCGGAAGTTGAAGAGGAGAGAAGATTCATTTCGTTATCGATTTTGAAGCGGTTTTTTCAAATCATTACGTTTTCGATATTCAAGATACAATTATCATTCGCGAATAAATTTTGAACGAGGTGGGCTGTGTTTTTTATTCATAAAGAATTTTTCTAATGTGGGTCTCGTTGGCGTGTATTGTCCAGGCAGGTTTCCCGGCTAGGAGAATGTGCAAATCGGGAGAGGTCTTGATTCTTTGTTTAGAAAATTATTTTAACGAAATCATAATCGCAAAATTTTGAAAAATTTTGAGGAAATGTACACTGTGCACATGATATGTTGGATTATTAGCCCGTGGTAGCTGGTTGCTAAAATACCTAGATGTATGATTAGATGCACGGCTTTAGCACTATTTAGGGCAAGCCATTTTAGGATTATGCCGAGAAAATATGTCGAGTCATGCTATGTTCTCGGTTTTTCTGATGTGATTTTTCTTTTTTAGATTATGGATTGAAAACAACGGCCCAATAGGTCTGTTCCGGCGGCGACTGTTCTCAACGACATAAGCGCCGGCTCGGACTCATCTTCTGAGGAGAGGGATGAGCCGAATGCAAACGAGAATCTGCAACCGTTCTGTGGTCGACGAGTTGGACAACCTCCAATTGCCGCGAGTAAACCAGTCGTTGCAACGCCGTCGAAAAAGAAGAAACGTTTGCAGAAAGATATGTCAAACTCGGACGACGATTATCAACCAACACCAACACCGACTCAAAGAAAACCGAAATTGGCCGGTCGGAAACTGGCTGTGTGGAAGGCGAATGCAATAGCTTCTACGCCAAGAGGAAAACAAATGGCGAAAAAAACGACGTCGGCATTTTCTCCAGGCGCGTCTGACTTCTCCGATTTGGAAGACCAGAATGACCGTGATCCGGTAGAACAGGACGGCGAGGACGATGATTCGTTCCTCGATAGTGACGTGGGCGGCGGAAGCTCCAAAGACGAGGTGGAGAGCTTAGCAGATCTTGGCAGTAGCGACAGCGACGGCGATGTCGATCTCGACGACTTAGCCAATATGGATCCGGAGGATCTATGGGAGAAGATACAGGTAATTAGGTTCTGTGACTGTTATTTTCCTTTTGATCCAAGTACGGGCAAGGGGGGCCGTCCCCCTGTTGTCCTGGTCGGGACACTGAACTCACCTTTTCAGTTTTCCCCCTCTCCGCCCCAGGTTCAGCAGCAAGAAAGAAAAGGAAGGAAGCGATAGCGATCAAATTGTACCTGGGCTGGACCAACTCCCCACCATTTCCCAGCCGACCTTGTCCATGCTTGGTCTGATCTAAGCTTCATTTAAGAGGGATAAGCCCCTCGTACAGTTTATTGCAAATGCATCTTGGCTGTGTATTTAGAACGGCGAGATGCCTCCACTGCCAGAGTTAGTGGAGCGCAACCACATGCCCAAGAACACTGCGGAGTATACTGCGACTTTTCAAGCGGTTGGGGAAGACGGCAAGAAAACGCCGAAAGACATCAAATGGAGCGTTCATCCACGCTCCGATGGCTCCACTCGATCGTGCGACTTTGGCAATTTGCCAACTTTGTCAAATGATTGGAAGAAGTTGGAAGGAAACAATAATCCGGAAGCGTTCATGCGGGAAATAATCACGCCCGACATCGTCGAAATGTGAGTGTCATCCTTTTGTTGTGCCTTCTTGCAGTTTGACTGTCAGACAGATATAGGAGCAGCGCGCAGTTCAAAAAAACCTGCTTTATACGTGTCTAGTAATTACAAGGCGAGAGAGTCGGACAAAAGTCTACCCCCAGGTTTTTGGTGAAAGGCAGGATTGATTTGTGAGTGGCTTTTAGTTTTCTCGATCATTTCCCTAATCGCGGGGCAACGAAACAAGTACTTCCAAATTTGGTTCGAGTTGTGGCTTCAGTTTTCGTTTTGGTGATGACAAATTTGGCCTATCGTATATATGCGTCTTGCATTTAGGGTGGTGAAGTATACGAACATATCCGCCGAACACGATTACAACGTGCGTTTCGAAAAGTTTATGAATGACCCAAACGGGAATGGGCCGGAGCTGAAGAAATGGAAAGCGGTGGATGCCACGGAGATATGGGCTGTAAGAGTGCGAAGATTCAAAGGTTTCAGTTGTTAAAATCGATTGTGTTATTTTCAGTTTTTTGGAATTTTGATCTACATGGGCGTCGAGCGTCTGGGCAACAAGTCGTCGGCGGATATTTTTGGACATAACGGACGCACGGCGCATTTGCTCGTTCTGTAGTCATAGACGCGGGACAGGTAAATTATTCAAATTTCTGTCCTGTCCTTGGAGGGTGATTGAACAGTGTGGGAGCATTATGCTTCACTTTTTTGCACCAACCCTGTGGAAATGAGCAGACTGTATTGTGCGATAACGACAACTTTTCATCTAGATTTATGGCCATCATGCATTTTATCCGTTTCCACGATCGCGTGGTCGAGCCTGGAAAAGAAGCGCAGCAAAATAAACAAAGAAAAATTCAAGAATTCATCGACCCGATATTAGCGAATTGTCGGAAGGGCAATATTCCTTCGAACACCATAACTGTCGATGAAAGTTTGCTGTCCTTCAAGGGTTGTGCAGGATTTGTTCAGTATTTGCCGAACAAGCCGGACAAGTAAGTCATCTTTTGTATGTGTGCACCTCAAAACCTGCAATATATAGATAATCTGCAAAATCTGCTAGCTTACTTTCGAAATTGAAACGGTTTTTCTTGCAGATATTGTCTGAAGTTTTTTACGGCGTGCGATGCGCCATTGGGAGCTATGCTCAACGCGATTTTTTATGTCGGTATGGAAGAAGAACAGCGCGAAGGTGGTCTAAATACGCGAGTCGTTCTCGACTGTGTCAAACCCTACGCCAAGACTGCATGATGCGTAGTCACTGATCGTTACTATACGTCGTGTCAACTGATGGACGCGCTGGATCGTATGGGTTTGGACTGCGTTAGAACGACTCAAGCTAGTCGAAAAGGCATACCAAAAGAATTCGCCGCGGTCAGCCTTCATCTGAAAAATTTGTCGAAGGAGTCGAAGGAGTCGAAAAAGACGGAGAAGTCGAAGACGCGCCTAACGGGAATCGAAAAGACGGTGAATACAGTGGTGGAAAAAGAACAAGCGGCAATAGGTATGGCTGGGTTTTTGCACAGCGAAAAAGTGACTTTGGTGAAATATGAACCAGCGGCCAAAACACCTCCCGTGTACCTGATAACGACGCTGCATCACAAGCCGATGGTTGCTGTGAAAGATGGGAAGCCCGAAGCTGTTCTGTATTACAACAGCAAAAAATTTGGCGTCGACTTGCTCGATCGATTAGTCAAGTCGTTCTCGACGAAACAAACCTGCCGTCGTTGGCCCATGCGCATTTTCTTCTTGGTTGTGGATGTGGCTGCGATCCAAGCCTACATTGCCTATCGGTTAGCGAGTCCTGGCGAGGCTGCGGACGTGCATTTTTTGCGCAAATTTTTGGACAACCTGGCGATTCGTATGACGCGCCAGCAGCGCCGTCGATGTCGCGAGACGGACACGCCACGTCAAAAGAGAGTGATGCGATTGCAGTTGGCTTTGCGTTTGTTTGAAAGAAAACGCAAAGGCCGGCTTGATCACTCTGTGTCAACGTCGGCTCTCAAACGAGCAATCGAGCCGCCTCAGCGTCCTCGCTCATCAACTGTAAAAAGATCATTGTTACAAAATGCTGATACGTCGACGTCCGCCAGTCGGTCGCGCGATCTCGGAAGAAAAGCTTGTCAAGTTGTCAATGGATGACGAAAAACCTGAAAAGTTCGATGTGATCAATGCACGAGGTTCGCTTGCCCTACACACCGCATTCAATACGGCAGTTCGGGAATAATTGAATGCGACCGTTGTAGCGCAACGCCGTCGTCGTCGGGTATCAGTATGGACATGTCGGGTATGAGTAGTGTTGGTGGATTGAGCACGCAGAGCTCAATCGCAAATTTGAGTGGCGCATCTGCATTGTCGGCGAGTATTTCTGACGGGTCAATCTCGACTTTGAGCGGCGAATCCACATTGAACATTGGGAATGAATAGTTGGGGATGCATAATTGGTGGAAAAATTAGTATTTTTCTGTGTAGATGATCGCTTGTTAGACAGCGATTTCGCCTTTTTTTAAATAAGTGAAAATTTTTTTGAAATGGCTGACGTGAAACTATTTGTTGAGGCGTAAGATGACGCACTTTTTTTATCTTTAGTTGCAGGAGTTCGAAAACAAACCGTTTTGGAGTCTGTGTAATTTTTTTCTCATATTTTAGAAATATTTGATTTTTTGGCGATAATGGCAAACGTTCAATTCAAACCGAAGTTGACGCAAGCGATGCATCGCGGCCCATGTACGGTATTCGCTTTACTCAGCTGCCCTTTCCTCAATCGCCTTCCCCTTTGGTTTTTAGAACATCGGTCAGAAGTACAAACGGCTGCGTTTATCTCCGATTCCAGCGGGTTGGTCCGACGTAGAACTGCTGCAGTTGCTAAACGAAGAATATGGCCCCGGTTCCGGCTCGGGACACGATTACGATTTCGTGACCGATTGGAATAGACCGTTCGAACAGCGAAGACTGATCACGGGATTGTACCCAGGATTGTACGGGATTGTACACGTTTCATTGCGGGCGCATGACGTCAGTTTTGATGGTGTTGCGCAGCAGCAACTGCGGCCGACTAATTTTGGATTTATTCCAAACAGGCCATGATGTTGGGGGTAAGTGGTATGGATATAGGGGTTAGGACATTGATTGGGGACCATACAAATAGGACGTGGTGCCCCAAGGAGGGGGGCGAGTCTAGTGCACTACGGACAGCTAACGTTGGATGCAGACGGGCCAAGAAGCGGGGTATGAGGTCAAGATGCAGCAGAGATTTTACAAAGCTGACAGAATTCGAAAAAACAGCCTTCCAAGTGACCAAATTTTCTCGAGTGCATTTCACAAGATGCTTAGTAACAAATACCTTTTAAAACCTTTTACCTTTTAAACAATACATGACCAAACAAAACTTTTTTTAAAAGCATCAAAATTATGCTTCGGAACAATAAGCTGATGAGGCTTAAAAAAACGAGCGCTAACACGATTTACATTCTTGTGTTCAAAAGAGCGTTAAAAAAATCGTGATACCCATTATAAAACTTGAAAAACTGACACATTTTTAAGCGTTTCCTTCTGTCAAAAAGAGAGGAACAACTGGCACGCTGTGAAGCTTCCTTATAAGAGATCGTAAAATCATTCAGATAAAGCCTAACTGCATAGAAATTGGCACGTTCGATCTCTGAGATATCTTGGTCTAAAACTGGGTCCCAGCAGGCAGAGCCATATTCCATCACAGACCGGATGCAAGCAGTATAGACATTTCTTAACACAGAAGGAGGGGCATGTCTTCCTAACTTGCGCCTAAGGGCTCCAATCATACAGGTAGCTTCGCGAACAACATTCGAAACATGCGAGCTAAATTTCATATGACTGTCGAATTGAATGCCTGAATATTTTACTTCATTTACAAATTCGATACCTCTGCCATCCACTAGAATATCTGGAGCTCTGGTAATTTCTCTGTGGCCATATTGAAAGATGATCGCTTGAGATTTGGTTGTATTTATTTCCAGACCATTCGAATTGATCCAGTTTGAGATATAGTCCACAATCGGTTGAACTTTTGAGCTGATATCAGTATCGGACTTTTTGATGACAATGAATGTACTTGAATCATCCGCATAGGCTTGGAGGAGAGAGTAGGGAAAGTTTTCAAGAAATTGACGAAGTAAAGAATCAAAATACGCAATGAATAATGTCGGACCCAAAATGCTTCCCTGGGGTACCCCACTATACACAGGTATTTCATTCGATTTGATCCTGTCGATCGAAACATATTGCGAGCGATTTGATAAATAAAATGAAATCCATCGAATTATTTTCGTTGGTACGCGATGATCAGATTGAAGTCGGCGTAGCAATAGAACATGCTGGACCTGATCAAATGCCTTCTTCAAATCTAGGAAGACTCCAACAACACATTTCGTATCTTTCTTGTTGAGGGCATCGTGGATAAACTGGCTCGCAGAAATCAATGCGCTATTTGTACCTCGTCGCTTTATGAATCCATGTTGTGCTGGAGATATGGACAGAAATGGTCGAATAGTATTATCGATATGCCGCTCCAAAATTTTCGATAATATGCACAGTAAGGATATTGGGCGATATGATCCCAAGTTGTTTCTCTCCCCACCTGCTTTTGGGATTGGTACGACTCTGGCGCGTTTTCAGCACGATGGTAACGTCCCTTCATTGATCGATCGATTGAATAGGACAGTGAGAGCTGGTGAAATGGCAGGTGCTATTAATTTGATAACAGCGACGATTAATCCATCTTCACCAGGGGCGCTATTTCGTTTTAGATGCCGGATTTCTCGAACAATAAAATTTTCGTTCACAGAATAATCAATGAAATCGTCAGGGTCGTGATCCGGGGGGCCACATCCACCAAAATATGTGCTATTGAAATTCGTCGAAAATTGATTGTTCAGAGCTGATGCTTTCTCAACGTCAGTCAGTAATGGCTGATCGTTGTTGTCGATAAGAGCAGGTATTTTGCGGGATTCCGGTGACAATCGACGAAAAGCTGACCAAAATTCGGCGGGAGATTTAAGATCGTCGAAATTTTTCCTAATAAATTCTACCTTGGCTTTTCGAATTTTGTTTTCTACACTGAGACCGTAATGAGAGAAATATTTGAGAATATTGAGCCACGATCTACGAGCAATATTCTTTTTTCTGATCATTGCTAATAATTCGGGAGTAATCCAAGGCGAACGCTTTTCATAATGGACATTTTCGGATTTCGCTATTGATGACAGGACGTCGTTGATCGTGTTAGTGAGAAGTTCACACGCTTTGTTGACTGAAGTGGCATTTTTGAGTGACAAGATTGATCAAATTTGCTTCGAGTAATTTGTTGTCGACCAAATTCCTGTCCGTTTGTTTGATTAACCAAATACGTCGAGTGTCAGGCGCTTTCTTCACATAATAACCAGCGATCTCCACTTCGATCGGATCATGATCTGATTTCCAGGTTGGTTTTTCTAGAACTGACGTCGATTTATGGCGACTATCGCCGAATATCTATATCTATACTATCGCCGAATATAACTAAATCGATCAAAGTTCTCGTGCCACGAACAGGATCGGTTTGGGTAGGTCTGGTGACAGTCTGCTTTCCGGCAATAGCAGACAGCATACCTAACAGCCGCTTACTTTCTGGAGAGTCGGTCAAATAATCAATATTGAGGTCGGCCATTATTACCAGCTGATGAAGATTGCGTGGAAATGCTGTAGAAATATAATCGTACAATGCATCCACAGCACTAGATGACTTTTTTGGGAGATAGACTAGAATGCAAATGATGAAGTCACGTCCACTACCAATACGTACGGATAGTGCCTCCAAGCCATTGTGTGCGATGTCGAAACGAGATGGGCCGGGGAGACGAATACACGGTAGGCTAGATCTCGAATGAAAAACGATACCACCACCTCGATTAGTTCGATCCTGACAAAAAATATCGTAACCGGGAATTAAAATTTCATTATCCAGGGTCTTGCAATCAATCTTCGACTCAAGTATTGAATAAAAGTCATATTTTGATTCAATAAATTTCGCAGAAAATACGTCGAATTTTTTCTTGATACTATTTATATTGCAAAAACCAAATTTCCAAGTAGGAGCCATGAATGACAAATAAATTTGGAGAATTTGGAAGAAGAAAAACGCCGACATTTTCATAAGAAAACAGGTTTTATGTATAGAAAACATAGGGAGGGAAGAGAGCGCAGGTCGGACCGACCGACCGCCATCCCTGCATATCGCCAAATCACGCTACCTATCCTGGAGCTACCTACCTATCCTTATTCTGGAGAATCAAGTTAGTATCATCTGCGAATTGACTGAGTAGATACTCGTGGCTGTGAATCGTTATTCCATGTATATCCGGGTTAGCTTTTAGAGCGACTGACAAAAAATCCATTGCAATGATGAACAAGTACGGCGACAGAGGACAGCCCTGCCGGATGCCTCGGCCCAGCTGAATGCGCTCTGAGAGATGCCCATTGTTGATAACTTCGCTCGAGACATCGCAATACAGTGTTTGAACGGCAGCAATGAAGCTTGGACCAAAGTTTTTCTTCTGTAGAGCGTGTAGCATGAAAGGCCAGGAAAGTTTGTCGAAAGCTTGCCCAATGTCTAGTGACAGTAGGATGCCTGACGCGTTAGGATCTGCCCGCAAGGCTTCAATGATGTCAAGGATTATCCTTATGTTTTCACCAATATTGCGCCCCGCCATAAAACCGGTCTGGTTTCCTTTGACCACTGAGCTTATGTGCTTCTTTAGTCTAGTGGCCAGTACTTTTGCTAATATTTCATAGACGCAATCGAGTAGCGTGATTGGCCTCCAGCCAGACATGTTAGTCGAGTCTTTACCCGGTTTTGAAATCAATGTAATGACCCCTTGTTTTTTGTGAACAGGACAGCTCCTTAGTCGCAAGTGAAACAGCAACGCATTAGGTATATGGTAAGCGAATATGCTCCCAAAAGACTCTGTACCATTCTATAGGTAACCCGTCCCTGCCCGATGTCTTCCCTGAAGTCATTTTCGTTACTGCAGTAGTGTACTCTGCGGGATCCACAGGGCGATCCAGCTGATCCCGAGCTTCTTGACTCAGTTTGCATCCGTCATTTATAGCTCTCTCAAACCACGCTTTGGTCGTTCCTTTGTCTACAGACTCGTTTTTGTAAGTCTTTGAAAAAAAGGCGTGCGCCACAGAAAGAACACCCTTAGAGTCAGACACCATTTGTCCTACTTCATCAATAAGGTTAGTCATTGTTTTCCGCACTTGGTTTCGCTTCTCTAAACCCATGAAGTATTTAGTTGGTCTCTCTCCCGAGGCAAGCCACTGTACCTGAGAGCGCAAGATTGCTCGGCGAGCGGAGTTCTCGGCTAAGGCGCTCATTTCAGCTTTCAGGCTATCCCACCACGCTAGCTCCGCCTCCCTTAGGCTGTCAAAACGCGTTTCGAGTTCATCGAGCGCGGCTTGGACTCTAAACTTACGACGCACCCGTTTGGAGTTAGAGTGCGCGCTATATAGAGGCATCGTGTTCAAACGCCACAGTCCAGGACCCTTGATCTGGCACGTTGGCCCTTGTAAGTGGAACATGACACTGTTATGGTCGCTAAAGTGGGCGTGTACAATTTTCCCATCTATGACCTCCCCGTACAGTGAAGCTAGTACCAACCAGTAATCAAGCTGGCATTTCACATTGGGATGGGGCTGCTTCGAAGTGTATTGTCGTGTAAGTGGGTGCATCTCTCGCCAGAAATCTAAAAAATTCCAATCAGACCGAATTAAATGGACACAGTGTACTACAGGCTTTTTCTTGAACCTCGTGTTTCCACCAGACTTATCGAGATCAGGATTTATCGCGACATTGAAATCGCCACCAATAATGACAGGTAAGATGCTCGTGTTGAACAGTGTTAGTGCTAACCTCATGCGCAGGAAAAATTCCACTTGTTCCGCTGTAGACACCGGATCAGGTCAGGTTCAACCCGACGGGTCGGGTCAACCCGACCCGACCCGACCCGAAAGTCTCGGGTTGGGTTGACCCAAATTCGTTACAAGTAGTTGAAGTTCCGCGCGATAAAAACCATTCACAAATCATCAGAACGTGGTGGCGTTGGTGTAAAAGTGACTGTGAGAAAATATGAGATGGAGACATCTCACGCGCGCGAATCTCCATCTTTTGTTATTCCGGTTATCCTTAGTGAATGCGATAACGTTCCTTCATATTTACCACAATAGTGGTCAAATGATTTTTAAAAAACCGTAGATATAAACGCGACCAGGGTCTGTCCACTGGATACAAGATTCAACCAATCCGAATAATAGGCGTCAATAATAGAGACAACTCTGTCATAACTTTCGGAGTCTGAGACAGCTTATCATTGGTTAAACAGAAAAATACCTAAATATATATATATGAACCCCAGGCTAGAGTTGCATCTAGTCCTCACAAAAGATATCGCTTACAAAGTCATATTGTGCTGGACAATAGCTCCTGTCAGAACCTCCACTACTGATGGAGGGATGTGAGGGTACCTATCACTTTTGAACAGTAAACTGTTTTGCAACGCTTACATGGATGGTGGTCAAGGAGGCTATTATTGGTACATATTTGGTTTTTGGGTACAGACTATACCGCTTTTCCAGCCACATATACCCTGGAAGTTATGTCATATTCAGGAATCAAACGTGATTATACACCCCTACGATGTAGATACGACCTGCTCAAAGTTATCAATTCCTTCTTATGTTAGAGTATGGCCAGTTTCACTCATTCATCAGAGTTAACAAGAATGTTTATGAGAACTGTCACATATGGACCTCCCTTTGCAGAAATTACTCAGAAAAATTGGTCATTCTCACAGCTTACAATTCGTCTCTCATTCTTGAAAGTCACGCAGAATAAGAACGTGGAATGAAAGACTTTGTACATGCATGCATGAAGCATATACTGCAAATCCTGGAGTCGAACAACTACAAAAAGGTTTTTGTAGCTGCTTATAGCAGTAACTTGCAAGATTTCTGTATATTTGACTTGTTTGACCCGATCTTTTGAAAAAGTGACCCAACCCGATTTTGACCTAACCCAACCTGAAATTTTGCTGACCCGACCCGACCCAACCCGACCCGACCCGAAAGTTCCTGACCCGTTCCTGACACCTCGACCAAAAAAGCCCATATCACTGCTGTCTTGTTGGTTGACTGCTTGGACAGCTTGTATTTCGAGATGAAGAAGTTGAAAGTAATTACAGACGACGCACAAACCTTCCTTTCCAACAATTCTTGGCGATCCTCCACAGCCCTAACTCGACCAACCCCAAATCTTGGCCCTGCTCACGAATCATGTCGTAGAAAGGTTGCATTGCCGTCTTGACCACGTCCATGATATTGGCATTGAACACTGGGGCTGACGGATCGATTGATGGTGTTGTTTCCATTGCCATTGTATCAGACGAAGCCATCTTGGACGTCGAATTGGGAGGGGACTGCTCTTGGAGCGGTTGGAAAAAATTATGAAGACGGGGTTGTAGTCTCGATTTTGGAGATGTAGTCGATGGACTCCTCACGAACTTTCCCTTGATCGACGCCGTTTTGATCAGGTGTGGTCACAAGAAAAATGCTGATCAGAAAAGAAAGGCTGATCAGAATCGAGAAAACGAGAACTTTCGAGGCCACCGTGCAAAAGGTACACGTGGCAGCAGGCAAGGCAGGCGGCCCGGATCGATTGCACACGTAGCGAGGTATAGCGCTAATGCGTTAGTTAGGATGCATAAACAGAGAAGAAGGCACGGTACCTGCTCTGCCGCAGCAAAACGCGGAATGAGCGCACAGCTAGTGATCTCGCACATATTTCTTAAGCCATGCTTAAAACAGCACTCGCTGCATCGGGACACTCGCGGAAATGGGAATCGACGTAAATCAATGGGAATGAAGCCATGGAAAGGATTTTTGCTCGGGGTAAAAGTGAGTTCTAGTTATCAGACTGCTTATGACAAGAAACAATGATTAAATCAAAAAACCCGTTCGATTAAATCAAACTTTTAGATTAAATCAAAGTTTCTGCGTTGTTCATTTCAATATTTGTGCGCACTTTGATTCATTTTTCTGCGAACCAGGATTTTTTTGACGAGGTAGAGGGAAAAATCAAAAAACGAGAGATAAAATGATGCTTTTACGCAGGTACTTTCCAAAAATCAAAAGTTTTTTTGATTAAATCAAACTTTTGAAAAAAATCACAATGTGCTTACTGTAGGCGCTAAGACAGGCACAGTCTCCTCTCCAATGTTCTTCGTTTGAGCGGCAGTTGGTGGTGATGCATTTTCCGAATTCGGACATGGTCAACTAGGCGATGGTCAACTCGGTGATGGTCAACTAGGCGACTGCGCACTAGGCGCCAGGTCAACTAGGCGATGGTCAACTAGGCGACTGCGCACTAGGCGACGGACGAGTAGGCGATATTACCATGTTCAGCAGTCTTTTTGTTGTTTGTTGTCTGTTGTGCGGCTGCGCCACTCAGTTTAAATAAACAGTTTGGAGCAAGATGGACAATTTTCCGATTGAAACGCAGCGCAATAACGAGAAGTATACACGCAATAGATATATGTACGTCAAAGACAAGCTGAACAAAGCTGGAAAAATTCAGTTTTGGCGATGCGACAAGAAGAACGATACATGCAATAGGCGGATTTGGACCAATGTGCACGACGGGTCATTTCACTCAGAAAAAGCTCAGCATACCTGCCGGGCAACTGGAGATGCAGTTCGTGTTGAAATGCAGCGTATCAGCACGAATGCTGGGAAGATCGCCAGATCTACTATGGAAACGCCTGCTCGAATCTGCGAACAAGTAATCGCTAACATCCCTTCAGCAGTGCAAGGTCAGATGCCAAAAAGAGAGAAATATCCAACGCGTTCGGAATGGGAACCAAAGAGCACCACAGAATCCAGAAGCTCGTGAAGAAATTGTAATTCCAGAAGAATACATGCATTATGAAGCATATGGAGGTCACCAAGAGCTTTTTTTGTTAGCAGATTCGGGTGCAGGTGAACCCGATCTGCAACGCATCCTTGTTTTTGGCTGTGAGAGTCATGGAACGTGTGCGAATCAGATGAGCGCATTGTTCATGGACGGCATTTTCCTGCTTTCTCCCCCGATTTTCGCACAGATCTTCGTCATCTTGGCTCGACGTGAGCAGGGCTTTGTGTCCCCCATGCTCTATTGTTTGTTGCCTAACAAGTCGCCGGAGACATACGCCAAAGTGTTTCGAATGGTCAAAGATCTGTGGCCACAAATGAACCCAGAGACCATCAACGTGGACTGCGAAATCGCCATCCATCAAGCGCAACGGGCGATTCGAGGCTGTTTCTTTCACTTGATTCAAAATCTGCGCAAACACTTGTCTGGTATACATCTTTTGGGTCGCTACAGCACCGACGCTCAATTCGCACTAGAAGCTAAAATGGTCACTTCAGTTGCGTTTGTACCACAGGTTGATGTTCTACATGCTGTGGCTGCACTCGAAAATCACCTGCCAGATGAGCTCGAGGCAATCCTGGAATGGTTCACGAACACATACATTGGGCGATTACGGAACAATGGAACGAGGGCTCCACCGCTTTTCCTAATCGATCTTTGGTCAGTACACCAGCGCACCATAGATGGCCAAGATCGCACACACAACTACGCTGAGGCCAGTCACAAGAAACAGCAGCTGGGATTTGGTTCTGGCATTGCGCATCCAACCATTTGGAAGTTCATTGATGGACTTCGCAAGGTGCAAAAAGCTTACGATGTGGAGTACGAGCGTTTCGTTGCTGGCCATGATCCACCAGGTTTCGGCTAGTCGGTCGCGTTGGTTGTTGGCACGATGTCAGCAACGGGAGCGCCTTGTTGAATGCGCACAATACGGAGAAGACCTTTGAAACGCATGCTCCATTTGGATCTGTTCTTGCCGTGATTTCTGTGGACCACATAGTCACCAAAAGAAAAGGTGAATTTGCCAGCTTGATATCGATCAAATTCTTGCTCCGTTCTCGCTTTTGACTTGACTTGGCGTTCTCACAATCGTGCCAGCATGGCTTTAAGAACTGCTCTGCGCTCTTGCATTAACGCGGCGGCTTCTTTCTCGCCTTTTGAGGTGGGGCTGGGCGCGAGAGGAGTGCCAAAAATCTGATCGATTTCCCTTGTCACTTCTTGCACAAATGTAGCTTTGCAGGGGGACTTACTAATCGTGTCGACGTAGCTTTGACGAATAGCTGTTTTTGCTAACGGAATATATTCGTCCCAATTTTCGTCGCCTTGGCGTATATGCAACGCTATGCAATTTGCAATTTTCTGGTTCAGTCGCTCGACTTGTCCATTGCCTTGTGGATGCCATGAAGTGGTGAACTTCTTCGTGATGCGTAATTCTTTGCAGACGTGTTGTAGCATCGCGCTGTGATATTCAGAACCATTATCGGATAGTAGCGTATGGGCTAGTGGATGGTGCATGTAGACGTTGTCCAAAAATACTTCGGCCTCTGTTCGGGCACGGATATCAGGTACCGGAATCAGGTAGCAGTACTTCTTCAGCAGATCGATGGAATTCACCAAATAACGATTGCCTTTGCGTGTGACTTTGAGAGGACCCATGGAATCGACTGCCCATACCGTAAATTGCTCTTCTGGAACAGGCATTTCAGTCAAGGGAGGTGTTCGATTGACTCGATCTGGTTTCCTCAGCTTGCATGGAAGACACGCTGCGCACCATCTTCGAATATCGGTTTCCATCGTATCCCATTGATACAGAGGGCGTAAGATTTGTATCATCCGGTTGGAGCCTGGGTGATCAGATACCCGATCTGGCGAATTGTGATGAGCAATAAATATCAATTTGCGATATGTCGTTGGTACAACTATGCATCGGGATTTTCCAACTGGTTTGCGTTCACGTCGACAGTACAGAAGAACACCTTCGCTTGCCAGTTCGTACTTGTACAGGATCCGCCTGAGAGCTGTTCGAGCATCGACATTTTCTTGGAAAATGCCGGATAATGCTTAAATAACATCCCATAGTGCAGATTGTTCACGCTGGGCTGTACGCAACTGAGCACGGGTTGGCAATAGGTCTTGCATCGCGGGGTAGTCGACTGGACGTGGGGCGTATTGACCATAATCATCGCTTTCTAGGCTGGAAGCGGAAATAGTTGCGACTGAAGTCAGTTCGTGTGATAGAATAGTTCTCGATGCATCTGGTTCCGATGATAGCACGATCGCTTTGAATTGCTGTTTGAACTCGTCCCACGGATCGGTAGGCAATGTGGATGCAGCATGCAAAACCACAGGCGAGATGGACTGCTCTGATTCTGGATTGATGGCCACGTTCGCTTGTATGCTGGCACCACTTTCGAGGGGCACCTCGACTACCTCGCCACTTTCGATGCCGGGGGCGGGGTTGATGTAAAGCGTGGTGCGCTGCACTCGATTGATCTCGGCCGTATCGGACTCGTCATAGTCTTGCATCGCAGCGCTCAACCAGGGCACTGCAACTGCTTCTGGCGTGAAATTTCGTTCAAAAATAAGCTGCGCGATTCGATCTTCGCGTCGGACTAGAAAGGGCGATGGACCGTGATTAAAGAGTAAAACAGCAATGTTACCGCGATAGTCCGGATCAATGACACCAGCACCGACTGCGATCATTCATTGTGGCTGCCAGATTCGATCTGGGCGGTATTCTCGCATAGCAGCCGGGCGAGTTTTTCTTTAGATTTGAACTGCCCGTTTTTCACAACGCTGCTCTGTTTGGTGGAATTAAGTAAGCGTGAGATGCGCCTCACAGCCAGCTAGCTGCATTGGCCGCGTTTGGCCAATATCTCTCGAGGTTCAGGCATTTAAGAATAAGCCTTATCACTTTACTCGCAGCGCTCCAGCTTTAGCATAGTCAGGTTGCTCGTATGAAACAGCACAGCTGATTTTCGTAGCCTGTCTGAACATTAGCATGTAACGACGTTCCTTCTCTAAGTATGGGCTCCCCAGCTCTTATACGTCCTAGACTGGGTATGGGGACTCGACCTAGGTGAGGCCTAATAAGACTTGCTGAAAAAGAATGGTGCCAACATCGTGCAGACTCTTTTTAATTCTCATCTCAAGATATGACCCGACTGCTCTCGTCGGCTGCGCGATTCACTCTAACGTTACCCAGAGCGAGGCAACCGCCTTCCACTCTTCAACTCCATCAACACTCGCTCACTAGTGTAATAGGCGTGGATACACTTGTCTGCACCTATCAGTGAACTGGTCTGCCTCTCCTAGGTCGGGGCCAGGCACGAGGCCGAGAGTGATATTAAGGCCGAGTGACTGGTTTGGTTTGCAGGAATTGGGTGGTGACCGGTATTGAGTTCCTGATCTGAATTGCACTCTGTGCGATTCGGGCTCAGGACCATCAGAACCTCCTTCAGGATCGACACGTGCGGCCGCCCTCTGAGTTGTGAGCCTAAACGGCCCTTGTGTGTGATTGACGAATAAACGATACACGAGGCGTCGTGGGCTACGTGGGTTCGTTCCTGTGGCTAAGGCCGTCCACTGGCTTGTCCTAGTTCGTCCTGGGATAGGCTAAGGATTTCACTGGCGTCGCGAACACCCACGTTTGGGGTAGCTTACCAACACAATTCGAGAGTGGTCAATTGTTTCGATCGAGGTAAGGTGATTGAATACGAAGATTTGATCGCTAGCCCGTCGACGTTGGACGCGCACGTGCAATCTGAACTATAGCCTTCGGAAAGACACGGGCTGGTTTTATTCTCGATCGATTGGTATTCCTCGAGTGCGATTTTGTTTCTATTTAGATTGGCAACGCGCCATCCACGTG
>JASANH010000168.1:0-18059 GCA_030248295.1 Mesodorylaimus sp. YZB2_4 | reverse complement strand
TTCTTCGTCCATGATATGCATAATCCCAATGCCTTAATGTCGGGACCTAGCCCAAGTCGCCATCCTCTAAAAATTCTATCCACAATTAGACAAGTCAATCAACTATAAATTCCACAAAAAAAGTACCTCGCAACATGGCACTGAACATAGGTAATGATCGCTCCTGCTGTATACCTCATTGGACGCGTGGTTGTGCTCATGCATACCTACCTAATATTTAGCAGTATCTATGATTCAGAAAACCCTACTTGGCACAACCGAAAAAACCATGTGTGTATGTCAGAGGCAAAAACTTTCCGAGACCCCTGTCAAAGTCAAGGTCAAAGTCAAATTTGAAAAACCGACGTCATTTGCAACACTAGGTAACAACGACATCAAACGATGCAGAATTCAACCCTTTTTCGAATAATATAGCATCTGTACTAATACGACGTATTCCCGCCCCTTTTTTCATAAGTTCCGCGACCCTACAGGGCATACTGTTCACAAGCTTTTGCAAGACTCGATCGGAATCGCGCTCGAAATGTCCTGCACCCGTTTCCTCAATGCTTTTTTGCTCAAAAACTTCTCGTCTTGTACCTGCCGTTCGATATAATCCTATACGTTTTCGATTGGGTTCATGTCTGGTGACTGCGGCGGCCAAGAAGTCATACCGTCGTGGCTCCTATCAACTTCAGCTCTTTTTCATTTTCCATTGCCTAACCAAGGCACTGCCGCGCGGCCCCAGACCATGGCAAGGGGCTTTATCTCCTTGAAAACGAAATTGCCCATTGAGATGCAGTTTTTCGATCGAAGGCGTCAGACTTTGCTCCAAAATGTCAATATACTGCGCTCCATCAACAGTTCCTTTTGCGAGATGTAATTTACCAACGCCATTGTAACTGGAGCATCCCCGCACCATTATGCCGCCTCCACCGAATTTCGATGTGGTCTGAAGGCAATCAGGCCGTAATTTTTCACTTTTGGTTCGGAAACATCGTTCTGAGCGATCTGACACCAAACAAAACCGAGATTCATCAGACCAGACAATATTGCGCTAATACTCATCAGACACTCCTGCATGTTCTTTTGTCCATTGAAAACGGCACTCTCACGATTTTTTGATAAAAAGGGCTTTTTGACACACTGGTTATTGTAAATTTCACTCATTGGTCGAGACATGTGCTCCCACTGTGGAATGAAGCTCATTGGCCAACTGTCTCAGGGTGGTCTTACGAGATTTTAGACTCAATGCTCGATCAGTCTGTGGCCTGGTCTTGCGCGGTAAGCCACCTTTCCTTTTCACCGCGCCATGGTTTCTTTGGCGGTTTAGTATCCGGGACTGATGCAATTCGATACCAAATGAAGTTTTAATCCTTTTGACGATGCCGCGCTGCTATTCACCAGAGGCTGCTTTTAAGCCACAGTTTTGGCTGCTTTCTCTGGTGACCAGGGGTTTTCTGTCATGTACAGTCGATGACTTGGATTCCCTAGTTGGATGTTGTTTGAAAACGGTTTAGGCGCAGATGGTCCAGGCGCATTACTGAGGCGGAGCTGGTGTAGGGGTAGATTGATTGAATGGTGGAGATTGGGTTGTTTAATGGACCAGCTGTTGAATTGAAATTCGACGAGGGTTTCCATGGAGCGTGATGTACAGAGGGGTAGACGGCGGATTATACAGTGCAGTACTTTACAAATTCTTTTAAAAATTTGAATTTTGCGCTGTTGTATTGATGAGCAGGCTATATGACTGCGCTGATGGAAATGGGTATAATCGCACATCCATGAATAGTAAACGTGAAGCAGATACACACACAGCGTGAAATATGCACCTACATTGTTTTAAACACTGCAGGAACAGGAAGTCGAACGTAAAATAGTGCTTCCAACACTGTGCACTGCTTGTTGACAAAATCACTGTATCCGCTTCATTCCTGGCTTGTAAAAGACACTTTCCCCACTCTATTTTTCCCCCATACATGACTGGGAAATAAGTTGCGCAAACAGCAGGTGCAATCGGCAACCTGGAAAAAGAGCTGAAAGTCAACAACAAAGCTTGCATCTCAAGGTCATTCCGTCGCGTCTTACATTCTTTCCGCAACATGCAATTAGACATTGGTCTGCATTTCAGCAGTATGTCTATAGGCACTGGGGCATCCACACAGTCGTCTTTTCCAATTTCTAAGAAAGAACCGAGATGCTAGGCAAGTTTTCGCTCATATGCGCCTGAATGTCCTTATTTAACAAACTCTATGCCATGAGGGCATTACCATTGGAGTTAGGCTACCGAGCCCTGACACTGCACCGAAACCGCGTACTGACGATTAGAGGCTCTTGCCCCGTAACTGCGCACGTGGCGTGAGAGGCAGACGCCTAACACACCAGGCCACGAGGCTAGTGGATCATCAATCGATTAAGACCCTTGTAAGTGTGTTGTACATGTTTGCGGTCCAACAACACGCGCATGGGCCAGTCCGTGTGCGTTTTGTTGTTCTACAAGAAAGTGAAATGGGTTGTAGAATCAAAAGATCGAATCCAAACACTTCATCCCCTTTTTATATCTGGGTAGTCGATACAACAGCTGAAAATGATGTAGAATGTGATAACTTTCATTCAAGCACACCTGTAAATGCTGTACTAAACATCAGCTGCACTTTTTCAAGCTCACTGAGAGATTCATTTTGTATGTTGTGTATGGTTGAAAGCCCGCGCATCATGGCTGTTGCTCCTGGCAAAATGCCTTCTATATCAAATGTGCCCACTGATATGAGTCAATTTTATGTGGTCATATGATTCCATGGACATGTATACAACCATGTCGAAAAAATGTCCACTACAAGTTGAGGGCGTTTTTTTTGACTATCTTTTTGGGCGAAACGGTTTATAGCCGTAAACTGTCTTTACGAAGCCCATTTTTTCTTTTGTGTCTTGGTGCGTCAAGAAGTGGAAAAACCAGTCTAATTATTCGCTTATTATGCTCATAAATAGGATATGAGGCTAATTATACGCCAATAGGGGTTGTGGCTGCTCACCCTGACCAACGCCCAATTGAAGAACTGAGAACATATTGCCACGATCATCACATCGCTCTCACCATCGCCTCAGGCTAAGATGAAAATTTTATTGAAAATTTCTGTTTGTCACCAGAATGGTATGTCGACGGTATCAGCAGGCACGCTAGTGCCTGCTTAGACCAGCCAACCAGACGCCTAATGTTCAAGGACGATTTTCGCCGGCTAATAACTCGAGAATGGGTGAGCGAAAATTTTTGATTTTTCTCACACTTTTTAGAATCGGCCGAATCTACAATCGTGCCAATTTTTATCAAAATCCGTCCGGCCATTGTTGAGTTCCAGAATACGCGACTTCTTGTTCAGGGGGGGAGAAGACGAGGAGGAGGAGGAGGAGGAACAACATTTGCCACGATCAACAACCAGAGGTCGTACAGTTGTAAATGTTAGTTTTTCTTGGAGCTGGAACTTTCGGACTTTGCTTTTTGACGGTAATTTTTTTGAAGCTTCAATTTCCGAAAAGTTATTGCTTAAAATGCTCACTGTTTTAGCTGTTTTTATCCGTCGCTCGTCGGGTACTGGACGGATTTCGATAAAAATTGACACAGTTGCAGATCTAAGCAATCTTGCAAAGCGTGCGAAAAGCCAACTTGTTTGGTTCAGTCATTCTTGAGTTATCGACTATCGAAAGTAGCTGGCGCTAGTGTTTATTTGTTTTTCATTTTCGGCGCGAAGCTTAGAAACATGAACTGAACGGGTTGAGGCGCAGCGCCATTGATTGGCTAGGCTCAGCGGGCTCTAGCGAAGATGAGTTTGGTGCACAGCAATAAATTTGCCGATAATAAATTGAGAATATGCGAACGAATATAAATAATGTGGAAAGAGTTTCCGTGGGCAGCACATGTTTTATTTGATGCGGAGGTAATATTATTGAGAAAAATTCGAGCTAATAATAAGTTGACAAACGTTGCGGATCCTAAATTTCAGCTTCTGAGGGAACAGAAGTTCAGATCACCCCGATCATGACCCAGTTCTTTTTAGGCTGGCTTCAGTCTCCGATAGGTCGCCCATTTTTACATAGTTTATTTCTTTCATTTAGAGCGTAATTTGTTTGTGGCAGAGAGTGGCTTTCCAGTTGCACTTTTATTGGACGATTCGTGTGGACGATTCGTCGTTTTTATGGTATGTCAACTGAGAATTTTTGAAAATGCTACATTCAGGACATTTCGGAATAGTGACTGCGTGTCCGTGGCTGCTCGTGCGTAACCACAGCCACTTTTCCAATGCCACTGTGGCCACTATGTGTGGTGGCAAAATTGATGGGGAGGGAAATCAAGAGATTCGTGAAATTGTGCAAATCCTGTCAGCAGACTAGGAATCGGCCTGCTAAAGAACCATTGTATTCATGACATGCGCCCGATGGACCATGGGAGAAGGTACATGTGGATTTTGCGGGACCAATCGGGGGGAAAATGCTGTTTATTCCAGCTGATGCATTTTCAAAATGGACAGAAGTCAAAGTATCGAATAAGCCTTTGACTGTTTTTGTGAGGAGTCGGGTAGATGTCATCAAGCGTTTTTTGAACGTGTCTTTTCGATATGTCCCTACCCACGACAATGCGGCCGATTTGGCCTTGCGAGGTGCCTCTGTAGATTTTTTGCGTTCGTGTGAGTTGAGGTGGCATGAACTTACTTGGCTCGCTACGGCAGAGGACTCTTGGCCTACAACCGATTTTCTGTCCTTGGCTGCAGATCCGTCCTTGACTGATCAGTCGATTATCTATTCTGCTTTTGTCGCCTCGTCGGAGAGCGCTTCTGCGATAACTGACTCTGATATCGACCCTCCACTGGGTATTGATTATTTGAAATTTCCGGAATTCACGCCCTTACTGCGAGCGACTCCCTTCGCAGTGAGGTTCATTGATCGATTGAAAGAGAAAAAATTCGATACTGATGCATTGTTGCCTTCGGATATTAACAATGCTAAATTGGTGTGGCTCAAATTTGCCCAAATAAATCATATTCCGATCTATTTGATGCCATTGATCGAAATTCGAGAAGTCTAATGAAGGACAAATTTGCTCTTCGGATTGACAACGGACTTCTACGATGCGGAGGACGTTTATCGAGCTCGGACTTGCCTGATCTGGCTAAACATCCGATTTTGCTCCCAAAGAAGGATTATTTGACAAATCGATCATTGAGAACTTTTATCAAAAGTTATTTCATGCAGGTGTTTTTCATACGCTCGCTGAGATCCGAAATGAGTATTTGATCCCATCTTGAAGATCTGTCGTATTCCAAGTGACTCGTTCTTGCATGAACTGCAAGAAAGGTGATGGGGGACCATGTCGATTGCCAGATATGCCCCTTCTGCCTAAATATCGAGTTGCTTCAAAGTCGCCACTTCTATTTAAAGGCTTGGATTATTTGGGCCTTTGTACGTCAAGTTGAATGACGATTCTGTGCAGAAAGTATGGATCTGTCTATTTACATGCTTATCGACGAGAGCTATTCATCTCGAAGTGATTGAGGACATGAGTTCAGAACAATTTTTGCTTCGCCCGACGAGGTAAGCCGCATTTGATCGTTTCTGACAACGCACCTCACTTTAAATTAGTCAGCTCTGCGATCGATTCGATTTGGAAGAAAGTGATTACTGATTCAGGACTAGTGAGTTATGCGAGTAATAAATCGATTCATCGGAGATTCATTTCTGAACGTACCCCGTGGATGGGGGGGGGGATTTCATGAGAGGCTTGTGAGAAATGTCAAACAAGCGCTGAGAGAGTCGATTAGATGGATTACGTTATCGATGATTCAATTACAGACTGTGATCACAGAAATTGAAGCGGTCTTTAATTCTCGACCCATCGCATACGTGGGATCAGAGTTTGCTTCTGGCCAGGTTATCACACCCAGCTATTTCTTATAATTGAACCCAAAAATTAGATCAGCTGATTTAGATATCGATGAAATCAAAACCGCTGATTATTTCCCTTCAGTGTCATCGAAGGCTAATTTGATTTCGACATGGAAAAAGGGACAGCGTCATTTAAAGCAATTTTGGAAGATCTGGAATGTTGACTACTTGCTGATAAGGCTCAGTGAGAGATCACAAACGCAGGTAAAACAGCCTCGAATTCGATCAGCCGATCAACCCTCTATTAGGGACGTGGTATTGATCTAGAATGATGGACCACGAGAGTCATGAAAACTAGGTTGTATTCGTGGTCTAATTAAAAGCGATGATAAAGTGTCCGATAGGCGGTAATATTGCTGCCATCAGGAATCGTCACTCGTCGATCCTTGATGCATTTATGCCCGCTGAAATGCCGTGAAGGCGATCCATAGATCACTGATCGACTTAATCATCGGACTGATAATAAGGCTTCTCAGCGTCGATCGACCAGGGTAGCTGCTTTTAAAGCCAAGTAGAAGATTCGGGACATTGCCATGTATGAAATATCTGATCGATGCTATCAATTTTCATTTGAATTTTCCGCATTTTAAGTACACTGAATTTCGAGTGCATGATTTTTCTTTTTTTTTTCATTCTCTGATAGACATGAAACTGCATTATTTTGCATGTGTCCTTACTATGATTTTTCAGAGTTTTTTTAGTGATCGATAATAGATCCCCTCTCAGCGCAACTGAGTTGGCTTAGTCGATAACATATTCTGATTTTTTTGAGAGCTCGCAAATCAGTGTACGAAGAACACAGCAGGATGACACCATGGCTGTTTTGTAGAATCACCCCTAGTTTTAGCTCTCGATTATGATCTGTCGGAATTTTTACCATTTTCAACCACGTCATGAATGCGGGTGCGTGCGGGCATGCTCAGAGAACACCACCCACCTGATGCACTTGCTGTGCAGAGATTTTGGCTGAATCGGGACGGGCTGTGCACGAACACTTGCAAAACCCCACCGACACTAGCTCGAAAGGGAAACTGGCCAGAAAGAGATTCTGGCCCAAACGGGTTGCTGGCTGAACCAGGATGGGGCCCTGAGAAATAATCCATGATCGAACCTAACAGAAATTTCTCCCCGAAGACGGTTTTTTAACTGACCATAAGCGGCAGCGACAAGGTCTGCGATGTCTTATGTCTGTTGTACTGTTGTGGTGGTTGACATTTCAGTTATGGACATACACTTAGTTGCAGTCTATGACTACATGCATCATTGGCTATAGTAAGAAAAATACGCAATACGCAAACTTGTATGCATACTTTAAGGAGTACGCAATTTGCGTATTACGCAATACGCATACGCATACGCATTCAAATCAAGTATTCTATTGATAATTTCACCAGTGATGCTCCTTGGTGTGCAGATGCTACAATATGCCTGTGCTGTATGCATTATCAATGCATCTGGAGGAGACAATTGGAAGGGTCCGAATTTTTTAGCATCTTTTTTGGGCCATGCTCGTCTTATGCGCTGGATCCTCTTATAGGATCCGTTTTTTCCCCTCTGCTTTTTTTGTCATACAGAAAGAGTGGCTTGTTGTAGCCACGCAATAGATTCGAAAGTTCATTCAGGCACTAAAGCGTGCAGTTTAAAAAAAATTAAGTCACCTGATTCTTACTAGTAATCTCACCATTAGAGTTCGGATATATTAATTCGTCCCCTTTATAGTAATGCTGTGTATACAAAGAAAAAAGTTTGAATTCAGGGAGAAAGCCGTGCACTTGCAAAAAAAAATTTGGACCGATAACAGGCAGCGGATCGATTTGGTGCTTTTTTTGCCTAGTGTAAAACGTGTTAAAGAAAATACCCTCATACCTCCACAAAATGGCAAAAACCTTCACCAAAACCTCAACTGACCAGTCCCCTCCACAAAAAACCTCAGCTAGGCCAAAATCCCGTCAAAAATGGCGGGAAACCTTCACATCTGGCAACCCTGGGCGTGGGATACTCTGTCGATGAGCGGCACCCTGGCGCAAGGTCTGCTCGAGGGTCTGCTCCAGGGTCTGCTCTCCCGCTTCTTGCAGACGAGCCTCTAAAATGCAGCAGCTGTACGCAAATACTTGTGGGAGTTTGAACCCTTGGTAGACATTTCCCACAAAGTTTCTTGTTTTTTTGCGAACTTTTAAAAACCTAGCTAGTGTTTCATAATTTTGTACTACTGCATTGATTTCTATGTTGAAGACCTCATAAATTATTCTTGTATTTCTTTTTTAGCTTTGGTTGAGATTGATGGATAATATTGATCTGCCAGCCGAAGTTACACAGGACGGCAAGCTTACATTGCCCACAAGAGTATCAAATCCACTCAAGTGAACAATGGCCATAAAAAGAAGCGATCATACAATCGTGAAATGTTCTTTGAAAAAACCATTGCAGGTACATTTTTTTAATAAATCACATAACCGGCTTTGGTTTTCATTTTGTATGTGCTTCGCTGGGCGAACATTTGGTGCTTGTCATGCATAATTTTTAGACGGCACGTCAGTTATATCTTTAATAAAAAAACACATTTAATAAAAAATTTTAGTTGAAGTATACACCGAAATTTATAGATCAAGGAGCATCAAAACTGCCCATGTCATGCAGCCTTTGCATTCTTTCCAAAGCGAAGCTCAGACAACCATCTTTTACATGACTGCGAAACAGTCGAACCTGCGCCTACAGACTGTCGCTGATCAGACCTAAAAGAGGAACGTTGAAGTAGTCTTTAGCAAAACAAGCGAGAATTTTTTGGGATTTCGCAGAAGAATAAGAGTCCAGCTCCCAACTCACTCGGGATGACTTCAAAATAGACGGCTCTTCTATTGATGTTGCGATCATTTGATTGCTTACCAAGTTGCGAGATTGTGAATAATTTGAGCGTCCATAACGCTAACCCTAAAATGCGAACATGACAAATATATAATTCTCAGGAGCCTTCATAAAAGAGAACCATATTTAGGCACGAAGGTCTTTTTATTGGATTAGGTTTTATTTGAGGTTTAACAAAAATAGAGTTTTATTTGTTCGATAAAAATGCCTTACAGTAGCTTCCCAGGCACATAAAATGGACCAAAGCCCAAAAAAAATTAAAATTTTTCAGCCACCTATACCTGTTCCAAGCATTCGTAACAAATGCGACTCACTTGCGGATCCAGCGGAATGCGAAAAAACAATCTTCAAAACTTTTTGAGATTTTTTTGCCATTGTAATTGTAATTTTTCCTAAAAAATAACAGAAATTTCTGGCCTTGGATCGTGGATTTCCATGTCGAGCAATTCCAAAATCGTGTTTCGCATGAAGACACCCCGCCAAGTGAAATCAACCTGAAAAACTTACAATAAGAAAACGAAATTCGAAACGAACGACTAGTCGTGCATAGAGCTTCTAGCTGATCTCAGCATCCATGAAGAACAATGCGATTCTAGCGAGTGGTAGAACACAACTCGGCTAATTTCCTCGAAATATCGGCGAAATAGACTCGTTTTCCAAACTCATAGCAGGTAACTGGAGATTAGGGTCGGACGATAATAAGCGGGTCTTGACTTAATTTACAATACCGATTGGTCAAACAAAATCCGTGGAGATCGTGACAGCAATCCAGCGTTCCTCCGCCAATACTCTTTCAACACTGGAAATTCAACTTTCGGCCTAGTTGGTTATTTCGGTTGGTCAGGCCACACGTGCGATAACACGCAGCCTTGGTCAGCGTGTGAAGCAGTGTGCATTGAAAGCAAGGGGGATGATCTTCCTTCAGGCAAGGAGGGGCTGCACTTTACACTCGACCAAGTTCGAGTGAGCTGCTAGTTTTTCTCTTTTCGTGGCCCTGATAGCTCAGTGGTACGACATCAGGATCGCAAGCGGAAGTTTGCGGGATCGAATCCTGGTGGGCGTGGCACATTTGCACTGAGCAGCGTCACTAAAGCTGAGCCCTCCGGGGTGGCTGGTTTAGGGTTCCAGCCTCAAAGCGATCCCTAAAGCTTCGTGGGTTATCCTACCACGTGTAAGTCTTTTGTTAATTTTTGACCATTATGGATCAAAAATATTGGGAAACCGTGGGCATACTACTAGTTGAAAATTGACGGATTCACTTATTTGAGCATTCTGTCGCAGCAAGTATCCAACTCCTGATGGCTGTACTCTCTATTTTGCATTTGGTCATAAATTTTGATGGCGCAAGGTTTACTATACTAGAATCAGGATACGTACAAAGTTTTAAAAATTGTGAGAAGATGACACTTTGACAAAGTCAGACAAATGTTGACTTGCAAGAAAGATTCTTTGGCTAATGTTTTTTAAATTTTTTGCCGAATTTAAAGGCAACAGCTGCCGAACTAAAACGCTAGTCAAATATTGGATTTGTGGCGACCAGTAAGGAAAAGATGTATAAATTACAAGTTCGAATTCTTCCACCTGCTAATTTGCCTTGTGGTACGAAATTTCTTTTGATTTTTAACTTGGCGCAAGCGGCTAATTAACGAACGCAATGTATGTATTGCGTACAAGCATGTTTGCCAATTCGTATATGCGTACACATTCCGCCTGGTGTACGCATACTGTATACGCATCCAAATTTCAATGCGATGCACAAACTTTGCGTACTCTATGCGTATTTTGTATGCAACCAACCCCACCTATTTTGCATCTGTGCATCGACTGCTCAAGTGACAGAATTACGGCCATATATGGCCGAGTCCGCTTATAATCACAGTCGCGTGAGAAGCGACAAAGTTGCGATATTATAAAAAGCGAGAAAACACGCACCTGCACCATTATGGCTATATTTTTACTACAGTAGAAAATTTCTGGCCATTGACATCGAGCATATACCGTATATGGCAACAGTTCGTCGCAGCGTTCAAGCTAGCCCGGCCTGTGGCCTAAATTGGGTTAGGCCCCCACCGCGCCTAGTTATGGGCGATCGTGTTCGAATTCAGGCCATTATGTGTGCCCCTTCACCCTCGATCGAACTGCACCCAATTCTTTTCAGTTACACCACTTTTTTGTGAATTCAGCCCCTTGGATGCTTCCGCGGATGATTGTCGACTTCTCGTCTTTCTTATTTATTTTCTCTTTTTTTTTATCTCTGTGCACTTTCTTTGTTTTTGTTAGTGTACCCCGCGCCCTCTCAATTTATGTCTTTATTTTAAAAGAGAGGTCAGCCCTAAGGGGGTGGGTTTTTTCTGCGAAGGAATCTCCTAAAAGAAGAAAGGGGGGTGTCTTCAAGTGGTGGTTTTTTCAGTTTTTGTGTTTTGAAAATTGTGTGGGGTTTTTTTGGGGGGGGGAGGGGGGGAAAATACCCCGGGGGGGCCCAAGGGGAGGGGGGGGGTATAGTTTATTTGAGCCCCAAGAGGGGGGACCCACCCGGCGGGTAATAAAACACGCCCCAAGCACCCTGCCTTGAGGGCCGCCACTACCCACTGGAAACTCGGCGGGGGCGCGCTCACGATTTGTGACACGCGGGGCTCGTTTGTAAAGGGGGACTTGATCCCCGCAAGCAACTTGACTGGAACACGATGATTTTGGAGTGTCGACAATCAAGAGCAACGGGAAATCTTATCAAAGGCTTTTGCCAACTCAAAATAAACCGCAAGGATAAACTTATAATTAGGACTATTCGATCAATCATAGATCTGTTGCGCAGTAGAAATGAGCGCAGTGTTGGTTCCTCGACGCTTCCAGAACCCATGCTGGTCAAGCGAAATCTCAATAAATTTGTGCAGCAATCTGTCCACATGTTTTTCTAATAATTTTGATAAAATCGACAGAAGCGATATCAGCCCATAATTACTGATTAAGGACTTGTTCCCTGGCTTTGGTATTTGCACAACTTTTGCTGATTTCCGCATCGATGAAAAACGCCTGATTTAATCGATCTATTGAGCAGAGCCGCGAGAGCAGGGCAACGTGATGGTGCGATGTTGTGATGTTATGACGCGGGCACGTTTCTGCCCATAAAGAGATAACCAGTTCAGATTTCAAAAAGGTTTTTGATACGCGCCTTTCCCAACTAGTACCCTATGTCCACACCAAATTTCATCGGTTTTGGCTGCATGGTTCGCGAGTTATAGCGAAAACAAGAAACCTGGACGGGTTTTTCGCCCTCGCACCCCTTGTATGAGTGAAGCCCGAACAGAAAAAGATCTTGCAATTTTCCTAGGTAGAACTTAATCTTGTGTAAAGTTACACTAAGAAACGAAATTTCATCGCTTCACGACATCAGGCTGCTGAGATATCGTTGTTGGTGTGTCACATGTACTACTGTACATGGGGGACGCTGCCGCACCCCCATGGATTAGTTCCGATGATCAGTGTGCACGGTACTTCTCGGACTACTAAGGCACCAATTTCTGTCTTGTAGGAGCCAAAGTCGAGGTCGAGAACAGTTATGCCCTCGACCGTCAAGCGATTGCCGTCTGCTGCCATTTGCATGGTTTCTGTCTTGTGTAGTGGGTTAGCCACACCCAATTTCACCAGCGTAGAGTAGTCACGGAGAGAGATAGCTGTGAACGCTGATCCACTATCCCATAGTGCCTTAGCGTCGGGTATCCCATTAATGGCTACTTCATTCCATGGAGTTTCCTTCCGTGGCCCCTTGGTGTTGTGTACGATTCGAAAGGTGGCATTACACGTCTTATGTTTGTCGACAGCAATCCAATGTCTGGGTTGATCGATTTCTGAGCGCGCGGTGTTCAGTTGTTTAATCAGAATCCCTCCTACCGACAACTGTCTGGGGCCGCTGGTAGTCCACAGCGATTTAGGCGAGGTATCTTGCGGAGTAGCCGATTGATCGAGGTGGGATCTGGTAGGTTGTTCGGTCGCAGGTGTTCCTGCGCAGCTTTCTTGATTCGGGCGTTTGCACAAGTAACCCTCTCTCCAGCATCGACCGACCCGGGTGTGAGGTCACCAAACCGACCCGACCCGACCTAGGGTGTGGATCGGCCCGACCCGATCCAGAACCGACCCGATCCGACCGACCCGACCCAAACCGACCCGATCCATCCGACCCCACGTTATATTGCGCCCACTCATTTGTTTTCTGGCACGATGCATTGTTTCTTCAATCGATAACCATCGATAACAGACACCCGCAGCCAGGAAGAAGGGGCTGACTGATTTCGGGCAAAAACGAACAGGGGAGGAGAACTTTAGGACTAAGTTAACGTGCTCGTCCCTTGCCCCATGCTGTCTGAGGCGACAGCGTAGAATTTCACAAATTTGTACTGTCCAACTGCACCTGCAATATCCCGTTTCGCTTCTAGACTTGACTTCTTAGAGTGGAAGGTGGCCGGTATGAGGACAGCTTTTAAATGTTTTCGGGCTGGGTCCCCCACCTACCCCAATTTTCTATGGGTTTTGCCAGTTGCCAGCCAGCAGTCAATGACGGGTGCGGCAGTGTGTGAGGCGATCAGCTCACATGGCAGGCTCCCTCTGACGGCCTCACTTGGAGCTGCTGTAACCAGCGCACCCAGGAGGCGGGAGATAGTCGAGACTTCTTCAAGGGGGAGAACCAGCTCCAGTGGTGGTGCCTTATTAGCGCTAGGTGTTCCCACCGTCGCGCTACAAGGCGCACCAAAACGCTCGCCGAACCTTCTCCAAGCGGATCAGGTTTCGCCCGCTGGTCCCTGGTGCCTCAGTGGAGGCAACCCAGACCGACGTCAGGTAGGGAGTACACCTGCAGGGAACCCCGGGCCACAGCAAGCGCAAGACGCGCCGGTCCGGCATTCACCACTATCACCAGGGCTCACCCACTAGTCCAAAAGGGGCTTACATCCGAAGAAGGCCCTTTGGTTCGTGACGGCAGTGTAACCAGCGCACCCAGGCGGCGGGAGATAGTCGAGGCCGAAGTCTCTGGGCAAAAAATTCCGACTGGAGGCAAGTCTCGCGACTATACCTGCCATAGAAACATCAACCAAAGAGGTTGACGTCCAAGCCAGGGGAGCGTATCGATTACTCCCAACCGCTAGGGGTGCTGGCTACACTGCTCCGCTGGAGCATAACCGCCGAGGGCATCCTGCGCCAGAATCGGCGTTTCTGGATGATGGAGGGCCCCGAGTGGCAATTAGGACCAGTTTTCTCAATCGAGGGCACCACTTCCACCCTCCAATCGAATTCCTGGTGAATCGCCCACAGCCAGTTCTCTGAGAACGGGTTTCCTAACTGACGTCTTCAGCCAGAATAGAACTGATGAGGTGTTTCAGTCAGTGTTTCCCCCATCATCCTCTCACAAGCCAAATGAGCCGCGCTCCTATGTGGACAAAAGGTGGGTGGGGTCGAAACTTGTAAAAAAACGTCGATGTCATGCATTGGCGGCCAGTCCAGTGGGTTGAAGTGTCGATCCTGGCTGCCTGCAGGAAGACATGACTGGACGCCAGAGGAAAAATTTTGGCGGGAATTCAAAATTCCGATCCGGCCGACCCACAGCTTGGGTCGGTTCCCCCAAACCGATCCGGCCCGGATCGGTGGGTCGGTTCAGCCGGGTCAGTGGGTCGGTCGATGCTGGCCCTCTCTTCCATCGCGAACACCTGTTAATCCCTATTCACGATCATGACCACTTCAAGCCCGCTAAACATAAGACACAGGACACTGAACACTCGCACAAGTTAGCGCCAATTCAAACTTCGTCACACGTTTGTTTTGCGTGGGAGCCCTGCGGAACACATAGAGCAGGGACATTGTACCGAGTCGGGTGCAAAATTTGGATATAACACGCGTGGATATATGCCGACGTGTTTTAGACGAGGAGACTGGTTCATTCTAGTAGCCGTTCAGACATAAGGAAGGGCGGTTTGAAGGTCGACGGATTGATGCCATCTCTTGTCTTTGCGCTAACTAAGATTTGTGTAATCAGTTATCATTTGGTTAGTTAGTTATTTTGCAATTTTGGAATATTCAGGTGATTTACAAAAAGTTTTCAGAGAAATGTGTCGGTCGGAAATTCTGCAGAGTGTAGGAAATGTTTATCGGTGATTTTACTTATAGGTCAGTATATGCTAAAATTTTTAGCTTTTTCTCAAAAACCGAGATGGTTGAAGGACAATTTCAAGCGGGAATTGAATTATTGGTGTTGCGGGTGTGGGCATTTTTGATTTTTGAAATTGGGAAAAGTTTTATGGAAACTCGCCAATATGGCAAGACCTCACTAAAAAAGGTCCATAAAAAGGACCAAGGCCTAGGGATGAATCCCGTCGCAGGTGACCATCTTTTCGAAGTGTGTTTTCCAGTAGATGTGTAAGGCTTTGGCAACTCGCTCACTGCAGTCCTGATATTCGCAGGTGGCTTGAGCTCACGGCAGCACTTAAGTATATTCCACCCCGGGAGTTCGATTCTTGCAACCCACCTAGAAGCATGGTGGCTTGTATATCTGCTCCCGCGCATACAAGCCCAACCAAATGAGTATTCAGCGAATATCGTGTGCACGTCTTCACCGAACTCTGACCAATTATCCTCACAGCCGTTGTCTGAAAAAACAGACGTTCGTCGACAGAAATCTAGTTTTGTCATGACACACAGTGAATAAACGGGAAAATTACAGACTAGTAATTTCAATCATAAGCTGAATGGTATGATGGTCACCGATAATGCAATATAACTGAATGCATGCCTCCGGCTAGTGAGCACAGCAGAAGAATACTCTGCGAAGCACTTACCACAACTTCACTCATCCGATCGCCCCGACTCTGTCCCAGACTCCCACCGCTACGACTTCTTGTCTCTGCCTAAATCAGAGCGAAAAAGGCAATACTATCCCACGTTGTCACGACTAATACTTACCCCATTCCAATAGCGCTCTTCTGTATTCCTCATCGTCCCACCACGCACCACTCGCCGCATCCACTAAAAAGAAAGACATCCAGTTTTGAAATCTTCGATCGCCATGACAGACGCAAATCAGGGAACAAGCAAGGAAATAGTGGAGCTATCTTTCTAGTCATCGGCGGGCATCGTGGCTGCTAGTGCATCGTGCACACTGACAGAGACAGTGCACATGGCCTTATTCGACTTGGGAAAAAAATTCGACAGAGTTTCGAACGACCTGACGTGGTACGCCATCAAGTAATGCAGCCGAGAGGTGTGTGGTTGGTGCAACTGGCATACATAGGCGCTAAGACTTTACTTCGATGTGCAGCTCAAATGCCTGACGCATTCGATACCAAAGAGGGCTGCCAAGAAACAACATATAGTGTTCATGCCCGATCGTGAGAAGCGATGGTCGGAACCGCCTCTGAGAATACACACGAAAAAAGAACGGGGATCCACGAGACCAAACAGACTGAAAAATGGAGGGATTAATGCACAAAAGCGGACCAGCGCCGAGATGAGACTGAGCGATGGCAAAATCATATATGCATGTGTCAAGTGCACTTTTCCATAATCCTACGAACCTCATAACACACCAACGACTTGCGCACTTACGCACTTACGGCTTACGACCCTACGGCTCACCTCCAAATTTTAAATTTTAAATTCCCGCTGCAGTTGCTATAAGAGCTCGCAGATGAAAGATTAAGTCTGCTATCAGCTCGGAATTCTCGCTCTTTACTAGCAACAATTTGAATTATCTTTGATTAACCAGAAGGCAGAACAGTCGTTTGTTTGTATTAGTTCTTTGATAATTCTTCATACTAGCGAAAAACTCCATATTTTCAATGGATGATAACGTCAAAGAATTAATTTACGATTTATATGTGAGGCGAAATCTAAAATTGCGTGAAGTTCGTGAAATTCTCCTCGCCAATTTTGGAAATCGGCCAGGATTTTCGGCTCCAAATATCGAAAGATACATCAGGAAATGGGAATTCAAGAAACGACAGACAATTACGCACAGTTCGAAGGATATGGTTGGAGACGCTGTGTGTAGGGTAGGCGGATCGGCAAGCGGCAAGTTTATCCAAGGTGAGGTGTATTCCTTATAGGTACCTGCGCCTGTACTTATTCGCTGTATACGTAGATATTTGCTGTACTGTACCTCGGCTACGTTCTTAAAAATTTTGAACGGACAGATTCCTATGAATCGAATGAAAGCTATTTACCTTAGGTACTGTTCGCTAATAAGCCCACTTTTAGCATATATGGAAGGCAACATGAATTTCCGTGTTGGTCGGCGACGCGTGTACAACAGCTTACAGCATGTGGATCCGACCAACTATGCTTTGCGACGGTATTCGGCGAAGGTGCATTTTAATCCAAAAACTTATCACGCGCCGTATTCCGGTTACAATATGCTTATGGATCAGGTATGTCTGACAAGACTTTTCACTGCTATAAATTTCCGCTAATTTATGAATTTCCAGAACGAAAAATTGGAAATGTACGGCGCTTGCTTTGTGGCCGCGATCGATGGCAAGTCTTTTATGATTCTTGCTGCCGCAGCGAATTTTACCCGTTTAAGTGATGCACGCAAATATTTCTCATCAACTCTGTATCGATCCTCTAAATGTTCGGCTGCTTGATAATAAACTTTGATTTGGCGACGAGAAACCTTTTCATCGGGATCAACCTCGCGATTCTCAGCCGGGTGGATACGTTGACAAACGGAATTTACAGAAGGTACACCAGACAATGCTTTCCGACTCTTTTTTAATCAGGTTTCGAAATTAAGAATGCAAATGCAATTTATAAAGCTTCTCTCCCCGAAAAATGACAGGTTTTACAGGTTTTTGTAATAGATATTTTACAGTCATGGCGGCAGAATAAGCGCTTCCGCTCAGCACTAACGAGCAGGATGTGTTTCCAACCTGAAACTTGCTCTATTCGTGCGGGGATAGTAAACACATCCTGCTCGTTAACGCCCCGTGGCGCTTCCGCAGCATATACTCGATCCTTCACGTTTTTCGTGTTTTTTTTTTAGCACACACTTGTACTCCTATGACAGTTTTAGCGGGATGATGGCGGGAATTTGAAATTTCAAATTCAAACGTTAGCCGTAGGATAGTAGTCCTTAGGCCATGCGCGTCGTGAAAGGGTTAGTCGTTGACACATCGCGTAGGTGCGTAGCATGATGGAAAAGTGAACGTCTCAATGCATGCTATCACTGCATGCTTAGATTAGTTCAGCCGTCGCCACAGACAAATAATTCTACGTAGCACTTACCACGTGCCGAAGTTTCTCCTTCC
>JASANH010001279.1:0-18126 GCA_030248295.1 Mesodorylaimus sp. YZB2_4 | reverse complement strand
AGCGGGTATGGGTACGAGTTTGGGTAAGAGGCGACGGGTACGGGTATGGGTACGGGTACACAGGTCGTCCAGCGGGTATGGGTAGGTACAGATAAAAAGCTATATTTGGCATCTTGCTTACCATTGCGGACTCCTACTGTCCACCGGTCGGTAGAAGTCTCGACGGCATCAGGAAGTCGCTCCTTACCGAGGTCTTCTTTACCTTCAGGTTACCTCACTCAATGGGGACTCAGACCTCCCATGGGGCCCCTGACTGGATGGAATATCGCAGCCTTGGGCTACCGAGCCATTTCGGAACTGACATTTCTGATAATTTAAGTTGATCTGGACCTGTCCTGAGACAAGTTCCTCGAACTGGCGACCAATGCCCAAACTAGGAACCAAGACACATACATTCAATATGCGACGCAACATTATGGGCACCCCTGAGAGCCATACCCTGACTTTTAGGGGATCCCACTAACACCAAACAAGGTACATAGAGCTTGGCTCTCGGACAAACAATCAATACTGCACAGCGCATATTCATATAACAATTGCGGTCCTATCTACTTGATACGAAAGCAAAAGTCTAGCAAACACAACAAAAAACAGATCAAATCTGCGACCAAAACGTAAACCTCAGCCCCAGGCTTTAGCGTGTTCAAACAAGCTAATTTTCTTACAGTTCCTTTTTATCGAATAGTAACAACCTCCTCACTGTGCAGGCGGCACAATCAGAGTCATGACCATAGGTTTTTGCGATTGACTTGATATAGCGGACAGCTTTACCATCTTCATCGAGGCTACTTGCTGTCTTACTGGAGACCATATTCATAGTAATGGCCACCAATTGTCTACGAAAATCGGGCTTGAACTATTCTTAGGGTACAATGAGAGGCAAGGCCTTTGTCGAATAAGAGTTCGATCTTCTTTTTGCTTGAAAACTGGCATCGAATGACCGATCAAATGACCGCGACTCGGCATATCCACTGAATGGCGAGTGACTTCCAAAATTGCATGCACATCCCAGACTGTTGCTCTATAGCGAAGGCGAATGAAACAGTCGGGTTCTCGTGCGTGGACACTGAACCAACTGCGTTATGGTGTGAGGTTCGAATCAAGCCACGCAGCCCAGGTACCGATGTAGTTTATTCACACGAGTCCACTACGCCGGACCATGGGGACTCACGCAGGATCGGAAGAGCCGGCTACAATCGTCGGGTCGTCGAGGAGTCTCACTGATCGAACTGATCTCGCCAGGCAAGGAGCAGAGCCTTTATATAGGCGGTGCTCGGGGTCCAGGAACTCTCGAGTAGACGCAGAACGATCAACAACTGGCGGGTCAGCCCGAAGTTGCTGACGCGTATTACAGCCATGTTGAGGCGGACCAAAATAACCATGGCCACGGCCACGAGCACCAGGGTCGTGAGACATGGTGCTATGACGATCGATGATAGAATGTCAAAACAGACCTTACCGGAATATTTCGACTTGTCGGCGAGTTAGAGGTGAGAAGTTAGAATAAATGTGTGAGTCGAAAAAAAGAAAACAAATCGCAGTCCACACGAATCAGACGTAAATCGCGTCTGGTCCCTATGGAACCAGACACGCAAAATACGCACAGAATTAAAACTCAGCTGACTTACAGCAACAACTGCCAACTTTCGTCAGCAGGTGCAACCAGCACGTCGGTAGTACCGTCGACGGAAAGATCAGTGAATGATTGACGACGTGTATAGAATAATAATCTTCGGCGCTGAATAAGTGCAGTCGGCAAATAATCAGGCGACCAACGAAGAACCGGCGATCCTCGTGCTGCAATCAAAAGCAGACGTGACCGTTCGCGACGCCAATGAAACAGTCGGGTTCTCGTGCGTGGACACTGAACCAACTGCGTTACGGTGTGAGGTTCGAATCAAGCCACGCAGCCCAGGTACCGATGTAGTTTATTCACACGAGTCCACTACGCCGGACCAGGGGGACTCACGCAGGATCTAAAGTTGTTAACCGTTAACGCTATTAACGATATCTAACGCGTTAACGGCATCGTTTTTGGCTAACGTTATTAACGGTAACGATAACGATATCTATTTTCAGAGAACGCGTTATAACAATAACGGTATCTTTTTTGTGTCGAATAACGCGTTATTTGTGCATACACTACTACAGCGTCAAATTTAAAATCTGCCCTTGTTTCAGGAATACGGCGCTCCCATTCTGGGCGCTCAGCTGGGCCATCTGCGCACCACTTTATCGCCGCGCGGATGGGGCGGCTGCGCGGTCATTGTAGTGACCAGAGCTGGGCCATCCCGGAATGGCATGTGGCGTATGGGGCTGCAGCCTGTAGGGATGGAGGGACTCTTCTTTCCCAGTCGCAAAGCGCGCCTAGCGGGTAGAATGTAATTTTTCAAGCAAAGGCCCTGAACTCTGTACCTCTTCTGAGTTTTGATGAAGCGCCAAGGAAGGCGAGCTGAGAATTAAAGTGTGTTTTGAGAGCTCCCGCCAAAATTATGGATAACTACGGAAGTCGAAGAAATTTAATACCGTGACGTTTTTTTAGACATTCGCCCTTTGAATACATTAGTACAGTACAATATCAGATGCAGTTTAAAAATTCAATATGCTCAATATTCCTTTTCCGTTGCTTAGCCTACACATGACCTGCTGCTGCATCCACAGCCGGTTTTTTATGAGTGCGCTCATAATCTATTTCACTTAACGGCAGCATGATCAATCTGCGAAATTGTGAACAGTCTCACGATTGAATTGGAGATCACCATCACAAACTACCTATTCGACCTGAATCTTAGCTGAACAACATGAGCAAGCGCGGGAGCATGTATGGCGAGGTCCAGATACCTGGAGTCAAGGGACTTAGAATATCGTACACCACGCCGTCTGCGCCGCCTTTTCTTGATTTGTTGACGGAGTTGTATTTCTAGCTACTCTTTGCAAATAGAATATGCAAAAATGACACCTGCTAAAAAGATACGTAAATCACAGGTTTTCTCATAAGCCCATCATCTTCCGGGTACTTGTCTTTTTCCCTCATATTGCAGGGGCAGGCGTGAAATGCACACGGGGACTGTTGACAGCCTTTTTAAGGGGAATTTCTGAGAAATCAAATGTGGATTTTCGTCCGTTATATAACAGACTTTGAACTAAAGGGTGGATGGGACTGAACGCATTTTCTCTATTTCTTGCGGAACCTTCTGATAGTAAAAGTTATTGTTTGTCAATCCGAAAACTTCGACGTCGTGGAAAAATAAAACTCTCTTAATCTGGCACTTTCACCCATGGCTATATGTGCTCACATACTATAGCAACGGTTTTACCACAGGACAAACAACCCAGTTCTGCGTCCTAAAATATGGGCTTCGATGAGCCAGCTGCGCGGCGCAAAATGGAAGCAACGCTGGCCCAGCTGTGCGTCGAAATTTGGAGCAAAATATACCTCCTTGTTTCCAGCGATATAGCATGAGATGTCTGCTAATGGGGGGGGGGGGGATTGTTCCGCATCCGCGGACAGACAGTGTGAGTGTGTCAGTGATTATATGTATTTTTGTGTTTCGTCATTCGACGCCAGCGTGTCATTGGATGTCGCCGGATTGGTTATCAGAAATTTCTTCATTAAGAAATTTTCGATATTGATATCCAAAATAATGTCGAATTCGGGAGTAGGAAATAATACTGATGACAAAGACTGTGTTAATATAACAGATCCAGTCACTTTGAGTGGCAGCACTTTTAATGAATATGCTCGTGGGACATTGTTGTGATAACACGCGCATATATGCTTTTTCGACCCAAGTAAAATGCAGTAAGCTTGATGTCACGCTGGGTTGATAATAAAAATAACGATATTTAAGGCGCGGAACATACTTCTCGTGTAGCCTGTAGCTGTAGCGACTCCAGTCGCGAGCACCGCGCACATTGGCTATTTTTTCATACTGTAGCTGCTTACCCCAGGTACAGGCTACCGCTCAATGGTACACGACAAGTATGAAGACCCGTTTTTGGTCTCATGTAGCCTGTACTTGCGAGCTACATGGCATGTAGTTTCCGGACTACTTCTCGTTTCTGGTCCGTTTTCTACACATGAATGTAGCGGGCTCTCTCGATGAACGAAATTAATTCTTTTAAATACTCGGAAATAGTTTTTTGGGGTTATTGTGACCGGTTTTTTAAAATTTGAACGTGGAGAAAATAAGGAACAGTAAGTTTTAAGGTTTTGTGGCATATTTTTTTATTAAATGCTTGTTTTTTCTGAAATCAGTGAAATTCGACTTCGCGAGTAACGAATGGGGGCGGAATTTATAGCATGTCGATGGAGACGATCTGACAAAAGCCCAGGAGTGGATGACGATGCTGCTTGGAGGCCGCGTTGAATTTTTATTTACGTACTTGGCCTGGCAAAGTTATTAACTGGAGAATTTTTATCTAGTATTGGCCAATTACGTCCACCGGTCAGGGCGGCTCAAGCGACGAAGATAAATCATTAACCAGCCTAGTGACTCTAAGGTGTTCCCGATGATCAAAACGATCGAAACACAGCCGCCAATCAAGGCTACGTCCCCGCGGCTCGACTACTGGAATTCCTGAGAAAAAGTGGGTCAAAGATGCGCTTGGGAAAAAAGCGTGGCAAAAATTGGCTAACCGAGTAAGTGGTTTCTGTTGCATTGCTGATGTGATTCCTTTCTTATCTTGGCCCGTTTTCGTATGGTTACGTGGGAGAGGGGAGGGAACATTGTCCTGAACGGTCATGAAAATCGTAACCCCATTAGTATCCACAGCCATTTGTTGCTATTACTGCTCAAATCCAGTAGGTATTCCTTATCGGATATTGGGTCTCCAATACGTCTGTAGTACCAGTGTTTTCGAACATCCTTAGGTTTCTTTGGATCAGAAAATACCCCAACCTGTACATTTTTTTATTTTCTAGATACCATTCTGACTCCAGAACTGGAATTCTCACCCTGCATCTCCAAGAGTTTGAATTACCCAGACAGAAGTTTCACTTTGGTTGACTGTGAGTTGAGCTGAATTTCAAATGGAATTGATGTCAGGTTTCAGTCTGGTCTCATTGGTTCAGTTGATTCATGCGATAGGTGTGATCAGGTTTCAGTGTGATCTCATTGTTGTCCTGATCGTGAGACTGTTTACGATTTTGCTGATACTATGTTCCCCATCCGTTTCTGCTGGCGCTCTTGTCATTGAATAAAATGCAGTTGTGAACAGTTTGTAAAAACACTCAACAGTTTTGGATGCACCAGTAGCTCTAAGTAGCATGGGGATGCGAAATATACATGCGCATAGAATTTTAAAATTAGATGCTGAGACAGTACACATTTATAGAGTATTTCAATAAAACAGGTAATTTTTTAGTTTCCGCTCAAACTCGTCAATGTTTCATTTTTCCCCAGCAGTTAACTAAACGCAGCAGTTTGGAGTTTCAAAACTCTTTCCTTGGCGGTCCGCCAAAGGCGCACACTCAAAAGTACAGGGTACAGGCCTCTGCTCGGAAAGGTACATGCTACCTGCTACGCGCTACAGGCTACACGCGAAGTATGAAGGACCGCTACAGGCTACCCGACTAGAGGCTACAGGTACAGCTCAACGCTACATGAGAAGTATGTTCCGCGCCTAACGCGTTAACGATATTTTTTGGAACGCGTTAACGATTAACGGTAACGATATCTTTTTGGCAGGATATCGTTAACTGTAACGATAAACGATATCTTTTTTCGCTAACGATATCAACACTAGCAGGATCGGAAGAGCCGGCTACAATCGTCGGGTCGTCGAGGAGTCTCACTGATCGAACTGATCTCGCCAGGCAAGGAGCAGAGCCTTTATATAGGCGGTGCTCGGGGTCCAGGAACTAGTCCTATCAATCCCTCGCATGTTAGGAAAACCAGTCAGCTCGGCCTCTTGGCCTCGCTCGGCCCTTATCAGGGAGGAGGGAGACAAATACTCTGTGCCTCGTGTGCACACTAGATGTCTGACAAATAGTCTGTGCCTCTCGTGCACACTAGATGTCTTATGCAAATAGGATAACCACTGAAGGCACCTATTACACCAAGACAGTTACTGTCGAGGCTAGAGCGACTGACAATGTCGTAATCTTTAGGTCCTAATGACGACTAGGCAGGCTCGGCCTACTGATTGTGAGACTAAACGACTGCAGTACCACACTTTCCAATTCCAGAGAAGCTTGAGCTGTAGCGGCCTTTTGTCATCGCTCTCATTCTTGCTGTTGATGTATTTGACAGTTGCGTCGCCCTTGGGGCGTTGCTGGCGATCTTGCTTGTTTTCTTATTCAATGCTACATGACTTCGAAGCCATCTAATCGATTGATCTGAACGGCGAACTTCTTCAATACTAGCCCGATCATCTTCTGTGATGTGATGATGTAATCGATATTACAACGGCCTGAATGAACTTTTGAATTGTGGCAAGCAGAGGCAAGGCAACTCTTGGGCATACAGTATCTGGGAAAACCAATGCAGGCGAAATCTTTTAAATGATCGACCGCTTGGGGCAGTTTCTAGGCGGTTCAGCAGGCTTGGCCTGACTGGATGTAGCAGCTTCTTTAGACTGAAGTTCTATCGAAATCTTTGATCCTTTGACTCATAAACCTTGACCAAGCCTAACCTGACTGTAACAAAAGGGTCAGACGTGGCCTGCGCTCAAACATTGTCGACGAAACACCTGATAAGGCGTTGCACTCGTGACTATGGTTTTCGGGCATCGCTAGTACACGTAACTAGATAGTGGGCGTGGTTCCGAACCATGCCATGAACTGGATGTTCAGATGTTCCTTATCAAATCCTGCATTCGAGCAAATCGTTCTTTTCTTTGTGGCAGTATGGCTGATCAGAATAGCTGTCAGGCTTGGCCTATGTCTCCATTCAAACTGAGCATTTTTGACTAGACGGCAGACTAACCAACCAATGCAACCAACTGTGAAGCAACCGACCAACCCGACCACTTAAAGATACAATCCATTCACACACAAAAAGACCGAAAAGAATCAAACTACATACATTCTGCTCGAACATGAAAAGGGACAGAAAAGGACCATATTGGACGACGCAGCTTAAAACAAGCCAATGCACAGGCTGAGCCATACGTCGTCAGCCTGTACACAATGTCACCGATAACGGCAAGATGCTGCATACATCAGCTTTGCATCGATGAGGCGCAATAGCTGAACCATACTGAATCGATCCAAAAACATGAAACAGGCATGGCCCACTGAGTGCACCCATACTTGGCCAAAGTACAGGGAGCTGGGCAAAGCTAATCCACCTCAGCTTGACCGAGCCAAAGACAGACGACGGAGATGGCTTTGACCAATACTGATTTGCTGCCAATTAATTGTAAGCCGAGCTTCACCCGCAGAACCAGGCGGACTGGACGACACAGGGATAAAAGACAAATCGGACTAGACGGCACCATTGCTGAAAACACAAAAAAATAATCGAACCAAAAAACGCGTAACCACAAACTGGACGAGCCAAATCCTGACTTTACTAACAAAATGTCCTATAACTAAGACCACATACAAAAAAAAGGGGCCACTTAGATATATGATTTAATGAGGGGGTGATCCAATCAAGTGAACAAACTAGCAGCTGGAGGTGATCATATCAAGTGAATTGAATTACAGTGTTAGTTAGTTGATTGGAATTCAGCAGATTTTCTTTCTTGTTGATATAGTGCGAACCAGCAGCTTGAGATGATCAAATCGAGTGAATTGAATGTTAAGTGGTGGAGTGTTGATTAATTGATTGGGCTCTTGCAGATTGTTTGTCTTGTTGATATGGTGCAAACTAGCAGCTGGAGGCGTTCAATGCATTTGATATGTTTACCTCAAGCTGCTAGTTTGTACCATATCAACAAAACAAAACATTTGCTAGAGCCCAATTAACTATTCTAATTGCCTGAGTTCAACTAGCTATTTAGAACTGCTCCACTCATTATCTAATTCACTTGATATGATCACTTCAACCTGCCGGCTTGTACTCCATTGAAAAGACAGAAAAACTGCTGTAGCCCAATCAACCAATAAACACTTAACCATTCATTTCTTAATCCACTTGATATAATCGCCTCAATCTGCTGGTTTGCACCATATAAACAGAACAGGAGATCTACTAAAGCCCAGTCATCTTATCTACAATCCACCTCTCATTTTTCAATTTACTTCTTATGATATCCTCCAGCTGCTAGTTCGTACCATATTAACAAGACAAAAAAATCTGCTGAAGCCTTATCAACAAATCAACACTGCACAACTTATTATTTAACTTACTCAATATGATCACCTCCAGCTGCTGGCTCGTTATATATCAACAAGACAAAACATTTGCTGGAGCCTCAAGTAATCAACACTTCACCACTTTTTATTTTATTTACTAGATATGATCACCTCTAGCTGCTAGTTTGTACCATATCCACAAGACAAAGGAACTGCTACAATCTAATTAACTAATCGGGACTTTGACTTTTTATTCGACACTTGCGTCAAACAGGAATATCAACACGTTTTATTGTCTAAAAAAAATCGAAAATTTCGCTAGATAGGATGTGAAGTTGAAAATTTTGGGTTTCCAACTTTGCTCTATCCAATTCTGAAGTCTCTTCTGGATCAGCTATCAAAATTTTTTTCGTGTGAAAGGTGAGAAATACTGCAGACTTCCTCTATTCGGGGCGCCCTGGAAAAGCTTTTTGATCTACAGTTTGCCTGGATAGCAACACATTCGAGGCCACGTGATTTTTTTATTTTTTGACGCCGCGTTTTTTGGCCATCGTCGAAAACTTGACGCTTTTTATTAATCATCGACATGCGGATGTTTTTCTGGATTTAATGCGGCCATCTATATTGTAGAATTTCTTGTGTAGTAATGAGAGGGCGCCTGAAAACAGGTCTTGTTCGCTAGGGGCAGCATTTTTTTGAATTTTCAGCGCCCGATGTGCGATACCTGTTTTTGAGTAGGGCCTCCAACAATAGATGACCGCATGGTATCCAGAAGGACATCCGCATGTCGATAAATGGTAAAAAACTATAATTTTTACACGCTTGAATTGATCAATATCCGATTTTAAAACAGGGTCCAAGGGAATTGAGCCATATTCAGTTACAGATCCTATACATGAATCATAAAGCTTACCGAAAAATAAGGAGAGGGCGTGCCTTCCTGATCGCCGCCCCAAAGCCCTGATTTTTTATTTGACTTCTGAATTATTCTCAAAATATGTTCGCTGAATTTCATTTCTCTGGCGATCACGACTTCCAAGTATTTTTTCCAGGGACAAATTCCAAGACAGGTTAAAACCGGATGACTATATCCAAGACGCAATAAAATCGATTTTTGGCTGAACTACTCGATCGATATCCTCCACTGAATATAACGGCACAAACAGACCAGTATCATCAGCTAAGCCTTGCAGCAAATCTTCCAGAAAATTGGCCGCAAAGCCCCTTAGCAAACTGTCAATGAAAGAAACAAGCAGTGACGGTCCCAACGCACTGCCATGTGGCACACCACTTGGAACTGTAGCAGCTTCGGAAATGCAATCGTCTACAGCTGTACGTTGAAAACCCCGGGCTGCTCCCAGTCCCAGTCTCAGGCCGAGTGCGCAGACTCTGATGGAGCAGACCTGTTCCTCAAAGCCTCCTGTTTTTGGCTATGCTATTCTTGACTCTGCTAGTCAGCGATCTTACATTACTGCGGAATTGGCTCGCCGCATGGGCGCTACTGTTGTTCAAATAGAACAGCTCCCATCTCGTCTCATTCTCGATTTTCATCCAAGAGCCTGGTCTTTCTCTGCGTATTTCTGCGTATGTGATCACGAAGATCACTGACACTACTGTTCGTCCCATGGCATTTTTTAATCCAAAATCTGAACGATTTCTTCATTCGTACGATCTTCCTGACAGGATCCCTTCCACTCCTGAATATCGCACTGTTGACATTCTGCTTGGTGCAGAATACTGATATCAAATCTTCGCTGACTTAAGTGCACCAATACCTGAAAGTCCTTCATTATCCCTAATTTCTTCCAGTCTCGGGTGGATCCGTATTGGAGAAAGAGAATCCCTAAACCTATCTGCTACAAACGAATCTGCGAACATCGCCTCCCATACGACGTTTCCCCTCACGAACACTCACTCTGAAATCGATCCGCATAGTCTGAATTCTTCTGATTCTTCATGGACATGGTCGATCTTTCACCAATTCTGGATCCTGAACGAATCAGAATCCGCGATTGTTCATTCGCGATAAATTTGGCAAAATGGTCTTGGCATGCGAAGTAATAGTGTGACATTGATGTTTTTGACATTTTTTTCGCCCCGTTCTATCATGCTAGCTAGATCGTACAAATCTCGAAATGGTCTCTGAGAATTATGCGAAGTCAGAAGGGCTTTTAAATGTGAGCTGTATAAGACACACAGAAAACATAAAGCTGATGTGGCAATGAAAAGAAACACATAAGACATTGATGATCCATGATTTCTACTGCTCCGAGATTCTTCTACAACAAAAGCCATAAAAACTGAGAGGCTTACTAAAATCCAAACAGATAAGGTGAAAGGTGATAATAAAAATTCCACTGGCGACTCGCTCGACAGGATCGACTCTCCTAGATAAGCATTGTAGAAATAATAATCGGTCGATCGGCCAGTAAACACCTCGTGAAGACTTAAATCTGTTGTTGCACCTTGAAGAGATATTATTCCGATGGGGTATACATCAAAAACACTCTTTTTTAAATGAGAGTCAAGCCAATGGAAATGATCTGGACCGTAGAGTTGAATGATTACACTGCCGTTTGTGGGTGCCAATAATCGTATCCAATATATCATTAATTGAACCAGTATTGAGTCGCAGTTGAGAAAATCGAAAAGACAATTCGAGCATTTTGGCCCTAATGATGGCGAGTCGAGTCCAACGATCAAGTCTCTTTCGCTGAACGCACGGGAGAAATCGAGAAAATCAGTAATATTAGTTTCGATAGATAATATAATTCGCCAGCATCAATGAATGTAATGTTTATTTTTTAGAGTAAGGAGGGCGAAAAGATTGGAAAACTGGCGTCTTCGACTGAAAAAGTAAACTATTATGCCCCTAGACCTGTTCATTTATTGCACATACGTTAAAGAAGGATTTCTGCACTGGTGAGAAGGTTGAACAGAAAACCATCTTGCATTGCATGTTTCATTTTAACTTTATTGAACTCGCCTAGAGAAAATGCTCAACTCGGTCTATTCATCAATTTAACCAAGATTTTCATCTTGCACATCACCTGACACAAAAGCTCGTCACTCTTTGGAACAGTCTCTCTTTTCGCATCATGACTCTCATCCATCTAAAAGGCTGGCTATGGCACGTAGTTGTAGTGCATGCAGCTTTCATCAGCTGGAGCTGGAACTGTGCTTGGGCACGTTGGGCATGGGTCCAGAACTGAGAACGAGAACAACTGACAAATTGTATTGCAAGTTGGCATATCTGTGTTGAAATTGAAACTTCGACACCAAACTCTCCGCCAGCATGTATTGGCGCAATCTTGCGGTTGCGCTGCGGGCATTGTCTCGATTGGCGTTTCTGTCATGCACACATTGGTTTTCCTGTACTCATCTTGTCGAACTTAAACGAAAAGTCCTTCAGTCGGAAAGACGAGAAGGTGGATTGTTCAAACTGACTCGAAAACTGGCACAACGCCATGCGACCGTTGGTGCAAAGAACATCTTCTATATATCCAACGCTGTCCAGGGTCATGCAGTATTCGCCACCAACATCACTCCGGCCGCACGTACGATATCTGATCCACGTTTTGCCAGCATTCATTTGAGTGTTTGGTGTCGTAACCGCGTCGTACCAAAACGTGGTATCATTGGTCACTGAGCATGGGTTACCAGGTATGCCATCCTGACGCCGAAGTGCCAAGTATCGTAAAAAGGACGTCATCTAAAAACGTGAAATTATTTGTGACTGCTTCTAAATATCACAAAAAACGGAGAAAATAGAACTAATTTACGCTTGATCCCAAGATCTTCTTATATTCGCTGTCCGTATGTATTTGAGCTAGAACTGCCCCCTTGTTCTGGCAGGTCGTCCAGGCATCTTCCCATGTCGACCTCGTATTCATACCAAAAAAGCATCGTGATCCATCCACTATACCTCCCAATCTGGTGCACGCGCTTAGGCCACATTGAAAATCTGAAACTGTATGCGATATTTGTGAAAGTTAAAAGTTGGATGATTCGCTTACTTTGTGCAAATATTTCATACAGAACAGAAAAACTGAAGATGACCAAAACGACACATTTTCTTGCCCCAGCCATGATATTTTCACGCGCAGCTGTCACCAGAGACAGCGATGAGTGCCATTGCATCCAGACCGAATATTCTACTGTATCTGTAATTTTTGATGAGATATGTCGCTGAGGGTAACATGAATGTTTGATGAGTGTCACTATGAGCTTCGTTATAGCCGATAGCTTTTCATTCTTGTCTTCTCTTTGCTCCTCTGTAGCAGCAATATAATTTCTCCTAGTTAAGGATTTTCCGTCGTACATCAATTCAGGTATATAAGTTATCCGAGGCCAGGGATGAAGGTCTTCGTGTTTTCTTTCGACGAATGTAAAAAGGAAACGGTTTGTAATTTCAGATAGTTCCACCTATACGAAAATGGCTCTCTGGTAACATGAACCAAGGAGTTCAGGAAATCGAATTCCTTGAGGGCGTGAAAAATTAATATTATATAGATCGGCTGTTTGCATTGATCCACAGAAAGTTTCATCGGGCGGACCAGCCTCTCATGCACAGAATGCTGATCGGTGCCAGCTTTTATTTAAGTTCACGTGCAACATAAGCAAGTGACGTGCAACACATCATGGAAACCGACATTTTGTGGATCTGGGCCTCCAACTTATCCGCCCCCCGCGGAACGATAGATCGCATAAACTGGAAACAAACAGAAAAAGAAAGAATTTTAATAAAAATTGGCACGATGAACAACGTGTGCAACCAAATCAAAATGCTTGGTCGAAGCGAGAAAAATCACCGATCAGCATTCTGTGCATGCTAGGCTGGTCCGTTCGATGAAACTTTAGTAAAGTTTAGCCGGCCAACATAATTTTTATTTTGAGGCGAATCTTGCTTTAGATCATAAACTCGTTAGATAAAAATGTCACGAAGCACACGCACACAAGAAATACTTTTTTGTATAACACGAGTTATATAATTCATGACCGCAGCAAAAGTTCGCAAAGGACAGTTTAGTGTGCTTACGATTATTAGATGTGCAGCAAGACGGAAGACGAAGTCACTGAGCAAATCCGACCTGGGTTTTAACAAATATGCGCTAAGACTGTACCTGAATGATTTTACCATGCCACATGCCAAAGCCTTATCATAATCTCGATGGTCTTGCCTTAAGAAATTTTACACAATCCCGATCGTGTTTGTCAGAGATGGTTTTTGATTTCTAGCTGGACATTTTAGTCGTGTAATTATGTGTCTCTTACCCGTTTGAGTGCATGTAAGTGCTTGGGTATGAGTAAAATATGGTATGTTATAGTGCGGGCCAGATAGTATAAACGATGAGCGAGATAAACAAGGGGCGATACATAACGTCGAGCCTTGGTTGACGGACGTTCCAGATTGGCGATACGATGCAGAGGAGGGAGAAGGGCCACAAAGTGAACGGTGTTGCCCCCCCCTTCACAGGTAGGGCAGTTCTTTGTACTTTTGCACTCCTTAATTCGTTGGTTATTGGAGAGACAGTTGAAGCAAAGCTTGCGTTCATTGAAACGTGTCTTACGATTGCTGATCGTAGCATAAGTTGGACACTCACTCGGCTAGTGATGTCCATCACAGTACTGACATTTGACAGGTTTGACAGTCGACTTAGGGGAGCTGGTGGCAGCAAAGCGGCTTTTAGTGAAGACGTGATGTCAGCAATCATACTGCTTCATTGGTTGGCGCGACGACTGTTAACGATATTGGTCTAGAACATTGAATGGCGTCTCAGGTCGGCCATGACCCACGTATTCTAACGTTTCCAAGTGCGTTTGAAGTGAACCAATCAGTGAATGGCTGATTACCATTTTTGTGGAAGAGTCGAGTAAGTATCGAGACCAGGAGTAGGTCTTTGATCAACCCTCAGTGATAAAATCGTTTTGTACTGGCACATCGAGTGCGACCAGTGAGGTGTACTTTGAGTTCAACTCATCGAAAAACCTGCGAAGCGCGCGCACATCGTTTTTGGGTGCTTTGCGCCTGAATGTTTTGCACATGCTTTGTATGATGAGCTCTTACTTGCCAAAACGATCTTCTATCCTTGAAAAAACAATATGAAAAAGGTTTACTAGATAAGGGTACACTCTAACAAGCACAACTAGTACACTCCACAACCTGTGCGAGATCTATGACCATCACTTTTCGTGCAACAATACATATTCGTAAAAGAACAGAGTTCATATGTATTTGTATCCTGTTTTACAAAAATACATTGTTCCTGCTGCTCAGCTTACCATGAGCATATTCAAAAAGGTGAGTGATATCAAACAAGCTTAAAACTGACCTTCCCGAGAATAAGCCCGTGATTGATGATATATCCCATAATAAGTCGAAAATCTAAACCAAACTGGATAAATAAGAAGGTCAAAAATAAGTTTTTGACAACTTACAGAGTATATTGGCGATTCTATGAACTCGATTGTCATCAAGTCTTCAAAATATACATCAACCATTTTCCCATTTTTCCTAAAAATTCATGCCTGACATAAAAGCTTGTCGGAAAAATAAGTACATTACTAGGTCAACCTGTTTTTTGTACCACCCAGGTCTATCACTGTTTACTAATTTACTCCCATAAAACGCTCAAGCGCACTTAGACATGGGGCACACAGGCAAGAAAAATTTACAAAAAGAAACTTGTAAATAAGGCGAGATTCAGTCTAGAAGAAAAATAAAAAAACAGAGTCATCTCAAAAACTAGACAGAAAAACGATACGACGCCATCAAATCTTTAGAAACTGGGAAGCTAGAATTTGTAACTTCATAGGGTATCATATTCCAAAGTCTTATGGCACTAAACTCAAAAGATTGAGTGAAGGCAACAGCGCGAGTTTCATTCAGTGGGAGTTCCAAGTGGTGCGCTTCAATGGTACTAGCACCTCTTACACGGGAGCTTATTTTATATTCTGCATCCTGAAAATTAGGAAGTTGAACAACGTCGAGGTCAGAACGCCAGGGCGTCAAAATACACAATATCGATACTTACAAAAGGTGCTGACCATCTAGTATTGCTTATTGTTGTTTCGTACAGCTCAATTCTATGAATATTTTCCATTCCCATCCGAAATACAAAGTAATAAAAAATTAATAGAAAACCTTACTTGAATTCAAGAGGACAATGACATTCAGCTTTTGCAACCGTGTCATCAGTATTCACACATTCCCCTGCAAGGTAAGTTTTAGCGCACAAACTGATGAGAGTGTACCAAAGCCTTACTTTTCCTCGCATCACAATATTCTACTGTTGCGTTTGGCGGGAGTGGGATTCTTGGGTCACCGCATCGACATCGATTAATGACGCTCGCTTGGTAGCAGCTTCTGGGGCGTCCCTGAAATGAAGTCCCCCTGTACTTGCAAATTCTCTGCAGGCATGATTTTTCGCACTTCTGTTAAATACGAGATTCCGTTGTAATTGTAAGCTGGAACTTCAGAGGCAAGCGTGACGCACAGGCGAGATGAAGAGGACAAAGCTCCACTGTGAATTTGAAACAAAAGATTTTGATATTAGGGAATTTTCATACGGGTGTTTTCAAAAGAGAAAAAACCCATTTTTAATTGATCCGATAGATGAATTCACAGTTTTTTCCAGCTTTAGATGTGAAATTTCGCGCTGGCGTCGCTAAGGCACTTTTAGCAGACTAACCCTTCTCCTTGTTGTTCTGTGCGAAAACGAACGGGCATTAAACCATGGCCCCACTACTACTGTTATAACAGTAGTAGTGGGGCCATGCATCAAACTCTTCGTAAATGGATGATATGGCCTATTATGTGACAGTAGTCCATTGGAAAGCGTTTTTCATGCGACACGGGTGCACAACAAACAAGTCACGCATACCTTTTTGATTGAAGCAACTGTTCTATATCCGCTTGGCACATTAAGTCCAAAAATAACTGGGAATATTAGCTCATCTTGACCATTTATTATGACTCGAACGCCAGCAGATTGCGCAAGGCTCATGTATTCGTCAACACCGACGACATATCCAACAGAGAATCCTAGGCAAAGATGCACACATTACTTAAAAGATGCACGACAATAGACACTCATTACCTCTGCCTTCGCCAGCTTGAGCAGCCACTTGTTTGTTACCATCAGCGTTAAAAGTGTAGCAGTTACCAAAATTTGGGTCGACTTTCAATGTGAAATTCCTGATGAAAACAAAGAAGTGACCTATCATTTCGTTTGAATGAATCTAAAACTTTTTTGGCTCATCTTGATCGTTCAAAGATAGGGTCGACTCTTTGAATTATTCGCAGGCCAGGGTATTTCCGCCACTGACTGGGCGCCCCCTGCGCATGCTGAGCAAAAGTGCAAAGGGATGTCAATGGTTATTCACCCAGGCCTGATCGCGGATTGGAGAGCAGCCGCGAGTGATGTAAAGAAGGACGATAGATGATACTTTACACAGGCTAGTGATCCTGCTAGGACGCAGGAATGAGGTCTTTATCGTTTAATTGTCGTAGTGTAGTTGGGTGGAGAGTAAACTTCACGGAGTTACCAGCTCTGTCAAGCAAACTGACATACACCTTTCACCACTACTGCATCAAGGCGGCTTGGATTTGAAATGACTCACGATCAGTCAGATGAACAGCAGTATGTTTGTCAGCCTCCGCCTAATATAGGTGCTGTATTTGTGATCACTTACTCATGCGAACAACTATTTTCATTATACATGCACCGTCCAATTGTTTCTGCACTGTGTATCTAGCTTTTACAGCCGCTTCTATTGGGGGAGAAGACACCATATAGGCCAACATGTCTTGTGCCGTTGCGATCACAGCGCCTGTGTCTGATTTAATCTATAAAATATGAGTCAATATCATCCTAGATAAGGAACATTTTAAAATAGAAGCTCATGCTTCGATCATCCAACGTTCCCGTGATAGTCTTGGCTATAGCTGCAGCAAGTGTTGTAACATCGTTTCGTAATTTTGTCGTAGAGATAGTTTGATTTTTTACGCCTGTTGAGTTAGAGGATAGCGATGGATTCTCATCAGCCGATGCATCTGTCTCCGATGTAGGCTGTGGCAAGGTCGTTGGTGTTGCTTCTTCAATAAGACTTTTTTGCGAATGAATGTTCATTGTCGCTCTTGCTGTAACACCTGACTGACTTTCGCTCAGTGTTCCAGCCGATTTATTTGAAGATAATAAAGCAATTCCGACAGGTGGAGAAGAAGTTGCTGGTACTTTGAAAGGTGTGCTAATTGGTGCGTTTAATGTTGCCAGGCTTAAATCGAAGGTTAGATTGTTTTGTATAGGTAAAATCGCGTTAGCTGGTTGGGATTTGGAGCTAGTTAAGAAAGGAGAGCTTGGCCCCATTGTCACAAATTTTGAAGTCGATAAATTGATAAAATCTGGCGTGTCCCTTAAGAAAATCGATAAAATAGGCTGTGAGGTGAAAGCGAAGAAAGAAATCGTGGCTTTGGGCGCTGTAGGTGCAGGGATAGTAACAGGGTTTTGAAAAGATGATGGCGTTTGTGATAAAGATTTCGAAAAAAAAGTGTTTTCTGAAGTGTTTACGGAGTTAACTGGGACAGCGACAGATGAGTTTATTATTGGTTGGCTGGTAGGCTGCATCACGCTTGTCGGGGGTCCTAGTTGCGACAAGGTTTCAATCTGGGTGGTCAGGGTACCTTAAGAGCCAAGTGTACCAAGAAAAAGAATGCCTGATACGCTGTTAGGAATGCTTCTAATGGCTGAAGCTAAAGGTGATGTTGGTGGAGCAGAACTGAACTGAGTTAAAGTGGAAAAGGCAAAAGTGTTTGCTGCAGTGGCGTTTTCTTTTTTAGTCTCCATTGATGGGTGCAATAATGAACCAAGGGTGGAAGAGCT
>JASANH010001450.1:0-18109 GCA_030248295.1 Mesodorylaimus sp. YZB2_4 | reverse complement strand
AAATCAAAATGCACGCGTACAGCAAATTGATCGAAGAAGTTTGATTTAATCAAAACGATTTTTTGTTTTTTTTTAAACTTCGATTTAAAAAGTTAAAAAGTTCAAAAAATCAAAAAACTTTTGATTTTTGAAAAGTATCTGCGTGAAAGCAACATTTTATCTCTTGTTTTTCGATTTTCCTCTTTACCCCGTGAAAAAAATTCTGGCTCGCAAAGAAATAAATCAAAGTGCGCACAAATATTGAAATGAACAACGCAGAAACTTTGATTTAATCTAAAAGTTTGATTCAATCGAACGGGTTTCATGATTTAATCATTGCCTCTTCCCATAAACAGTCTGATAACTAAAACTCATTTTTACCCTGTGCAAATCTTTCCTATGGCTTCATTTTCATTTATTTATTTTACCCGTTTCATTTCCAATCATTGATCATCTGAATCAATCAAGTATCGTATGAAATCTGTTCAGCATCAAAATCTGATCGACAGCTTCTAAGTGATAAAATTAAACAATTAACGTTAAGGAATTTCGGCAGCTTCTGGAATCGCTCGTCCGTCAAAGAGCTAGAAAACGCGAAAGGTTGCGCCAGAAGATGGCGAGCAGATTCGAAAGACACGTTCGAGCGCGAGAAGGCGGTGGCGAGGGAGTAATTCAAAAAAGAAAAAGAGGTAGCCGCCAGGTGTGCGTTGGATCGGGAACGTAATGCCTGTCATACCTGTGATGGATTTGGACACTGAGGAAATAAATGTAATCAAGAACACTTGGGTAAGAGATGTGTGACCTGTGGCATGTTTGGGCCCGTGCGAGCCCAGTGCACTAATCCTGTGAGGTGCAAAAGATGTGGTCACGTGGGCCATGTGGCGCGTGAGTATGGCTACTAATTTTATGTGATCGGTCGAACCAGCGCTGCGTGCAGTGTTTTCGAGCTTCTTGTTTGCTCATGTGGACGTTAGGATCGTCATTGCTTTTTTATGCGTTTTCATTGACTCCTATATTTAGCACAGTGTTAAAAAAGTAAATGAGATGTGCAGCATGTCACAAGGCAGGCAAGGCCTTGTCACTGTTGATAATCACAGCGCCCGTTGGGAGGGGGGATACTTGCTTACAGTGAACAGGCGGTGAGTAAGATGTCAGCAATGGCAGCCACTCTCCAGTTCATGCCTTATGAATTGCTCCTACTCTGACGGGGTACATGCCTGCCAGGTTGGCCAGCCTTATGATGGTCCGTTTGTAGGCTCATGATGGCCAGGCTCAATCATAATTCAAGACTGCCCCTCCCGTTTTTCTGCTTAGCCTGCTAGCAGTCAAACCTTGTAATCAAGGCTGTCGACCTTGTAATGCTGGCATCGACATTGATTCGTCCGCCCTGCTGCCCCTCGTCGCCAAGTACATCCCCTGCACCACCTTCCACTGTATGTGAATGCCCTCTCGCACTTGCCCGTCTACCTGGTCATGAGCAAGACCTTCAGACAGGACTTCCCTTAACCTGACCCGCGCACCAATAGACCAGAGAGCACAGTGCATGCGTAGTCCGTGCATATTACACTTGATAAAAGGGGGAACTCGTTCTTGTGTCCTTTCTCCTTCTCCCAGACACCCTCGAGGGACTGCTGAGCACTTTCTGAAACACATCATTTACAATGTAGTGACCAGGCACCCCACCACCGACCACCGACTTCAGGCTAGGCTTACGGCTTACCGACATAAGAGTGCTTCTCTATGTCCACAAGCCCTCTAAGTCGTTCCCATTTGGCTCATACTGACTCCTGAACTCTGCTTTGGTTTTCTACCGGTAAGACCTTGGACTGTTCGCCAGCAAGGGCGTCTCAGGACCTGGTATATCATTGCACAGAGCAGTTGCAGGCATCCTTGTACTCGCTTCATGCTGGTGATTGAGGCATTCCTACTGACTGCACTCATGCTGCCTAAGCAGCACATGTGCTTACTGCCGCGTGCTTGTGCTCGCATCAAATCCACAGGTTCATGAACACTTCGTACGCTCGTCCTCTCTTGTCATGGAACCAGAAGAGCGAGCCTGGATTTAATCTAGACTAACTCCAGGACTGGTCGCCTAGGTGTCCTTCTGGCCATTATGGCCTCACAGACTGCGTCTACGTGCTTCGTCCCGAGCGGTTGGGCATCTCCCGACCGCCTCTCCCTATTTTAGTGCCCGTCACTCGGCTAGGCCTATACTTGTGGAGGTGCTGCCCGTCGGCCCAGTGAAGAGCTCTCGTTATTGGTGCCCGTTTCGGACTGCGCAGGGGTGATTCGAACCACGTATGTACGTGTGTAGGAACTTGTGTAGGCGACTCTTGCTGAGCAAATATGTTCAAAACTTTAGAGACGGACCCTCATCACAAACGCTTATCAATACAATAATTATAAGGGGCTTGCAAAGTTTAGCCTCAGGCAGAGTGACAGCACAGATAGCGCTGCCAGTGCAGCATTGCCTGAGGACCAAATACCGTACACACCATCGTCTGGCGCTGATGTACTGATATATTAGTCAAAGCATCGGAGCTGAACATATCATTGAATTGGTTAGAGTGCTGAACAATTTTGTGCCTGGGCCTTACACGTATTATATTGACTTGAGTGACATCCTTTCCAGGTCGGGTGGGTGTATCCTTTACTGTATACGGGCCCCTGACGGTGACAAAGTTTTCCGGCACCCCGAGTATCGTCAAGCCACACGAGGGTTGTTTAGGCTCACAATTCAGAGGACAGCCGCACGTGTTGACCTTGACGGAGGTTCTGATGGTCCTAAGCCCAAATTGCCCAGAGAACTCGATATCAGTTGCCGCCCAATTCCTGCAAAGAAAACCAGTCACGGCTTCGATCTCGATCAGCCTCGTGTCTGGCCCTGACCTGGGAGAGGCAGGCTAGTTACGAATGAGCACACTGATAGCTGCAGATAACGTATCCACCCCTATTACACCGTCTTTAAGCAGTACTCATCGTAAGGCCAGAGCCTGCTTGCGCAACCATACTATCGGACTAGCTACACAAGAATACACGAGCAGCACATTTATGGATGTTCGTCAATACTCGCTTGAGTGATGCCTAGTGCAGGCGACAACGACAAGTGCATTTCCTCGCTGGGTGGCCATGTGGATTGCTCTAGACCGTTCCTGTGGCTCCAGCTATCCTCTGTCTGGGTCTTTGAACCCGACAGGGGGATCAAAAATTTCACTGCGCGAAAATCTCAGATAGTAAACCTTCTAGGGCATAGGTGTGTGTGCTGTACCGCCAGGCGAATAAAGAGATGGAAGCAAAACGAGGAGACAGTCTTGGCTGGCGAGCACTGGCAGGCTCACAGCCCACCAGCTATTGTCCGAGGATGGTGGTGTCCAGTCTGAATGGCCTCGCAGAGGTGGCTGGATGGCCGTGCAGGGGATGCACCCCTTATAGAGGGGTTGTGAGCGGAGACGCACATAGGCGAGTGTTAGGCCCAACATAAGCTCGCTTATAAGGGGCGATTGCTAGCTGGCTATAGGCAAAAATTCGCGTAAGTCATTCCTGTGCTGACGATGAGATAAGGGCATGCCTACTGAGAGCAATCATATCCTGTCATAAGCTTCATCGGCATTGTCAGCGAAAAAACCCCTTTTTGATCACCGAGGCATAAAGTAACTGCTGCTGCCGCCTACCAGCCACTGATAACTGCCGGCCCGAAGGATAGTAGGTCGCAGACGGACTTGAACTTCATCAGGAAAGATGCGTCCGCCGCTGCCGCCAGTGGTAGCGTTAAGACAAAAGCCCACAAAAATAACACAAGACTGTTTTGGACTTTACAAACGACACTATAGATGATAATGCAACAAATATAGAACACGCCATCCTGATTAAAAAAGTGATACTCGAAAACTGAACATCGGAACAACCTGTCCATCGAAAAACGAACGATCTTCACGGCATGTATAGGTCGATCGCATGTCAGAGAGCCTGCAAAAAACAAAGTTTTTTTTCATTCGCTTGTTGACATGCCCACAAGAAGAGGTCAATCTTATGGAAAAAAGGCAGCAGGACAGCATTTTTCAAGGGTTGTGTGTGACCACCCGGAAATACGATCATTCCCACTGACAGGAAGTTATCTCACTTGAATCAGAATACCATATCAAAAAGTCAACAAACATGTCTAGTGACTAGTTGCCGATTGTTCTTCCGCTGGTTCAAGTAGAGATATCGTAAGTCATCGCTCACATTTCACAATTCAGACACCATTGAAATCCAGTCGATCATCGGAATTGATGTGGGCGCGTAGTCTTCACTCCTTACCTAAAAAGAGAAAGCCTGAGCTTTTGTTCCAAATACGTACTGTTTCTCACTGGCTACCGCTTCGAAAAATACATAATTGTTTCACCAAAAAGCCACAGAGTCTCCTGCAAACCGTTTTTCGCGCCATGATTACTGTACATGTTTTAGACCGCTTATGACAGAAAGGAATGATTTAATCAAACACTCCATTTGATTAAATCGAACTTTTTGATTAAATCGAAGTTTCTGCGTTGTTCATTTCATATGTGCTCACTTTGATTTATTCTTCTGCGAGCCAGGATTTTTTTGACGAGCTATGCTATTGCTATTACGCACAAAGTTTAAAAATCAAAAGTTTTTTGATTTATTTTGATTGAATTAAACTTCTTTAAAAAAATCAAAAAATCTTTTTGATTAAATCAAATTTTTTCGAAATAATCGAAAAATCGTTCTGATTAAATCTAACTTCTTTGATTAATTTGCTGTACGCGTGAATTTTGATTTTTTCATTAAGCTGGTCAGCCCTTTTTAACGAGATATAAATCAAAAATTAAAAAGCAGAGATTTTTTTGAAAAAGGCCTTCTCGGCCACCGTAGGTCCACACAATATATATTATTCTGTGAATAGTGTAACGTAGTGCGCTAGCCCCAGTGTGATGACCTAGCCTGACAACGTCACACTCGAATGTTATACGACTTACTAACTGAGCTTGGTGGAGATCGCTGATATGGAACTGTGCAATAACGCCGCAACGTGAATTTTCGACCAACTTGACGAGACATGCGGGACGCAAACGATGATGATCTTCTTTTACTTGTCCAGCGAACATGTATACACATACACTGACTAACGCAAGGATTGCACGCCTTTATATACTGTTCCAGACCCAGTCCGCTTACTTCAATACAATCGAGTATTGCATCTTTGTTCCGCTATTCCTCCATTTGAAAGAAATATCGAGTGCTTTTTTCCCCCAGCTCCGCCCACCTACCTCGAGCTCTGATTATGGCTGCTTCAGCTCTCGCTTCTTCCAGCCTCACAATCTCAGCTCTACAAAAAGCTAATCGTTACAGTCCCCTGGAAACGTCATAGTCCTGGAATTGCTCTGGGATTTCAAAGAGAGTTCTTTAAGGAGGGTAACTTCTGACAAGAGTTCCTTAGATGCTTCTTCCTGCAGTTTCTTAAGATTACAGGCAAAGCCAATGCTCTCGCCTCGAAGACTCGGAAGCAAAAAATCCCTTTTAACACTGGGAGAAGAAAAGCTCTCAGAGGACTCTGAGAACTCCTTCACTACTTTCCTGATACGCTCGACATATGCTTTATTGCTCAGCAAAGAAGAATTAAATTTCCAATATGGAGACCTGAAGCTCATACTGCCTCCATGCTCATACTGCATGGGTTTTCCTGCTGACGTTTGCGCTGATAAATAAAAAATTTGGCCCACAGAAGAAGCACATTAACTGCAACTGGAACATCTAGCGATCCAAGAAGTACTATTTCAGACGACACATTACAAGAAAACGAACACGACGCTAATTTATTCTGAAAGAGCTCCCAAAAGTCTGTTAGGCATTTACATTAAAAAAAGTAGTGCACGATTGTATCTGAAGATACCTCGCACCACTGACAGGTCTAAGAGTTCAGAATTTTCCTACAGAAAACCCATGCTACAGTGCCTTCTTGGGTACAATCAGGATTTACTATAATGTAGCCTTTTTTGTGTCATATAATCGTGGCAAGCAGGAGCTTCTTAAAAACCAATGTAAACCCTTCGTGAACTTTTTTATTGATAGTCGAGATTAGTTTGCTCTGTAGACAGTGAAGTTACTGTAACCCCTTTTTTGATACCCACTGACGATTCATGCGACTTGCACTTGGGTGCTTGTGATACAAGGCAATTGCACATTGCAGCTTCCACTCGCAGTAACAAAACAATACCATGGAATGCCACTTTTTAAGAAGGACTGGATCTAATGAAAAAGGGCCCTGCGAAGCCTATGAGCCTGCTGACTCTTCGAAAATCTTTCTAAAACCTTGCAGGTTTAAGAGCCTGGATCTCTTATGGTTCTTCTCAAAAAAGTCCTGTAACATCCAGAAATGCCGATGACTTACTCTAGAGAAGCATGAGGCCCAACTCCCGCTGAATAATACGTGACCCATTGTGAAAAAGTGGATGTTTCTGGTAGGGCTTGCCCAAAAACCACTCTTTCTAAAATTTCAACCCAACCCAACCCAAAAGCCCACAAAAATGGGCTGGGTTGGGTTTCGAAACACAATGGCGGACCTGGGTGGTGACAGACAATGCAAAATCACTGAATCATCAGCCCTGGCTAGTAGATCAGAAAAATATTCTGCGAAGCACTCACCATCTTTCGATCGTAATTCCGATGCCTCCGACGTATGTGATTGGCATGGACTAGGCATTCACTACTAGTGCACTGGCTCATAAAAACCGGTCCGCCTTTCTCAAGTCAGGGCCAGCACGAGACTGGTAGCCGGGTCGAAGTCGAGTGACTGGTCTGATTGCAGGCATTCAGAGAACTAGTCTTGAGTTCCTTGGTCTAAACTTGCTCTGTGAGCACTTCCGGCGCAAAGTCTGTCAGAACCCCTTCGACGGTCGATACGTGCGGCTGCTTCATGAATTGTGAGTCTATACGGCCTTTTTGGTGTGGGATAGTAAAACGTATCAATAAGTGTGTGGACTGCGTGGGTTGGTTCCCGTGGCTTCAGCCATTCTTCGGTCAGCCCCAGCTCTATATTCATACAATACCATTTTGGAATAACTGACACAGCAGTGAATAAGGAAGAAAATCGTTGAATGTGTTTGCTTTCCCTTATCGTTCAGCTCTTTGTATCATCGAACTCGCATCAGAGGCACCCTCAGTTCTAAACCCCTGGGCCCTGAGTTTGGCAATCTTCGGGCCATCCTCGAGAAGTTAACAAGGTTGTGGGAGCCAATGCAAAAACCATTAAAATCTCAAGATGACCTGAGGATTTCTCAAATCTAAGATTGCCCAGGAATCACCTGACAACAGTTAATTCAGAACTTGCCCAAACAGTGTGAAGGTCTTTCAGATCTATGGGTACGCTGTTCTCCCAGTAACGCTGATTGAGGCTGCTAATACTGTATATGTACCCTACACTATCACTAAATGCTCACATTTGTAGTGCTGCATCATTGTCGCTGGGCGAATGCGGACTAATAAAGGATTTGAATTACAGATTCTGAAGCATATGTACACGTCACGTCCGCTGATAAAATAGCACTTCGCGAAAATAGACACTGGTGGACATGGGCTTTGGAGTTTGAAACATGAGAGTAGGCCGATTTTTTTTATGAAACACTTGTGCGAAGCCTAGATTGGTCATCAGTGGACCATTTCGAACATAGGATGGCGAATTCGATCAAGACATGCTCATCATTTTTCAGTCAGCGTAAGGGCAAGATTAATTTTTTAGGACACACACCTGTTCTTGCGCATCTACAAATCTTGAACAGGAACATTCCCATCATGTTCAACAAGTTCTTCTACTTTCCCATACTGAGAACCAGCTTGAACATGATAACCAAAATCGAAAATATCCCCGCAGAAGAATAGCGAAGAGTAAATGAGCGCTGATTCAAACAGCTTGAAAATGATGGGGTTTCCCCACCTATATACACCACCTTTTCTGTGAGGGGGCGCGGCTACATGTACAGTACCACCGCATTCAAAAAGAATAGGTTAGGCGGCCTTTCGCTACAGCCTCTGGCTGCGCTCGGCCGCCTAACGAAAAATATTGTATGCCTACCGCACATTCGCCAAATAGGGATCAAAATCAAAAAATGAGAAACTAAAATTGTGTAAGTCTGAAACCCTAAAAACCTGAAACTCAATGACAATCTTCGGCTGGCACAGTGGCTTCGGCAACTGTAAGCTTGTAAAAACTTGATTATGCATATTATGCAATACTTTCATGACTGGTTAGATCCCAGAAACTGCTATCTCCACTGTATTGATTAATCTAAGCCAAGAGCCGCAGACTATATATCTGTATTTTATGCTAATCCCCTCCTCGAAAATCTTTTCGCTAAAAAGAACATGCCCGGGGTAGTTCACTCGGGTACTGTGATGCTCTCCGATGAGCCCATGAGTTCTTCTGCACTTGCAGGAAAAGCGCAAACGAAATAGGTTGACACATACAATACCCTTCCATCAAATGGGGAAATTGGCCAGGGCTCCTCATCTTCTTAAACTAAAACTTGGGGTGCGCTAACTATGTAGACAAGTTCACTGGTGTCTTCTCGAACCAAAACTTCCACGCAAAGTTACTGGGGCTAAACATACAGTACCCCCACCAAGAAAGGGGACATTGGCTAAGATACCTCATTCAACATGTATTCTGATTCCGAGCAATGATAGCAAGTACTGTAGGCACCTCTGTTCTGGAGTATCAAGCAGCTGCTTGATACAAGGCCTTCCGCTCCTTAAAAATAAGAAATTCTAACAATGACCTTGCTTGTAGGGAAATTTCTGGCTTCATATTTACAGGTTTTTTCATCCTAACCTTTGCTTGACACTTATATCATATGCTTCGTGCACAGACTCACCAATTTTGCTCCTCTTGCTGTCATTGAATATAACAGCTTACTTGCCTTCCCACTATTTGCCTCCTTTCTTTTTCGCCATAATCGGATTATTTATCGCCAAACATGCCGATAGTTCCAGCAAGTAAGGCTTCACGTTAATTAGTTTACTCCTCACGCCCGCTTACTCTTTCTAGCGTCTCTCCGTTGGCTGGTCACGTGTGTTCAAAATCAAGATTGAGAACGGACTTTTGCAAGAACAGGAGGACACTGTTCTTTACTGATCACCAACTCCTCGTGAGCTGACGATCTCATGATTACAGGCTGATCAGAATGTCTACGACTGATCACCTGATTGGGGCTGATCACCTGATCGGGACTGATCACATAGTCAGCGGACGAACACACGATCGTGAGCTGATCACAATGTCTGTGGGACGACATCAACTTACAGTACTGTATGTAAGAGAACGGCGCCCTTGGGCGACTAGAGACGCCTTCATACCTGACTCAGGTGAGAAAAAAGTGAGCGAGGGGGATGTCGGCTGAAAGCCCACTTTGCACCTACTGTACCTGAAGTGAGGAGCAAATTAGCACTCTACGAAAAGCAAATCTAAGATGCTTGAGCGAGAGTCGAACCGCAGTCCCTCAAACTAGTCTCTTTTGTGCGCACACGCAGTACTATAGGTATATGCGCGTCGGTAGCTTACTAAAATCGCAGGCAAAATGTGGATTGCTTTGATTATCGAACCCATCAAAAAACCAGAACCAAGTACACGGCATGTGGCTGTGTCAGAGTGTGACATCTTTTCAAACATTTAAGATCATCAGATATTCAAAAGCTCGCAGCTGAAATATAAAACTATGCTACCAGATGGAATTCTTGATGCGGACAAACCTAATCGTAAGGCAGTTCTGTAGATACATCGATCCGACAAAGTGATAGCTGGCATGGCGTGGCCTGTTTTCAGCACTGATACCACGCGGCTCCTCAACTCGACCCGGCTGGGCAGTTTCACAACGTGAATGGCGGTTGGTTGACAGCCCCTTATTGTGAAATGGACTTACTCAATAGGTATTGTGCGACGCTGCCAGCATATAAAAATTCAAATAAAAAATTGCTCGAAAGGTTGGGACTTGCTCTGAACAGAATGAAATGCTTCTAACATAGGGTACAAAGGAGGATGAAAGGGAAAAAGGCACATGGAAAACATGGAAATGAGGATGATTTGATGGGAAAAGTCATCGGAGGAATACAAGCGAAGTCGACCCAAATTATCTAAAAGAGATGGCGGTGAGAATAAAAAGCACACCTGTTGGTGCCTATGGCAATAGACCCCTTTAAAAAAACCAGATGCTGGAGCACAGAGAAGCAGCGATCAGTCTTGCTTTGAATAGGCTTGAAAAGTTGGCCTGCACCGAAGAATATGCCCATGCGCTAAAAAAACATAAATGTGAGAGTGCTCCTCCTGAACTCTTAACACACTGCAGCCACTCTATTGAATGTACCACAGGCTTCCCGACCCACACACTGACTAATCAGAAACACAGGTGGGTCTCGCATATTAGCCAACAGGCAATCACAGGCAATAGGGAGGGCTGGACACCAAAACCGTTTGGCTGTGTTTGTCTCCTAGTGCGTGGCTGGCAATAGACGTGAACCAGTCGATAGCCACACCAGCGATAACGTTTGCCTTGCATTACTTGCGAGAACGAAAATTCAGCAGGCACTTGGTATACTGTGCGATGATGAACCACGAGCTGAAGTATTACTGACCTAAAATTAAAGACACCCATTTTGCGTACTGCCGCGCACAGCCCGTTCGCGCGCCAGTTCGAACGTGCTCAATGCACCTGTGGGTGATTGTGCATACCACGTTCGTGTTACCCGTTGCGACTGGCCTGTTTGTTGTCGAACGGGCTTGTTCCAGCGAGCCAGCCCGTTCCTGAACTGGGTCATTGTGCATATGGCCCCTGCTTTGTTGCATGAAGTGCAGGTTCATACAGTGTGCTCAATCGAATACGAAGTGTTTGAGGAGTCAGTGATCGATTGATTTTTCACTCTTGAATTGCCTTTTGTTGGTAAGTTTTGTATTAGCAAGAGTTGCTTTTTTCTTTTTTTTAACCACCTTTCGGTGTGTTCGATGCCATGAGAGCGGGTAGTGGATTGGTGTTTTACACACACACGCATATACTGTATACTTGAAGCGGTAATCACACTTGTTGACTCTTGGTCCAATGTACTGTTACTGTATTGTTTGGATGCTGTGAGAGAATATTTTGCAAGCATTGCTCGAAATGTTCGACTCAAACGTGGCGAACGTTCCCCACCACTGAGTCTCCATGGATTCATACAGGCAATCTGGTTGTGATGGCAGCTGCACTGGTGTCTGGAAACACATACGAAGATCTGGCGAATATATCGACACGCTTACACCTTCAGACGATGTCCATGTCTACGTCTTACCAATACTCGACCGCTTACGTTCACGACACGATCGAACGAGCCTATATGGAACGAGAAGCACAATTGCTGGAAGACATCAGGAAAGAGCAAGCCCTGGACCCATCCTCAGCTTACGCCTGGCGATTAATGGTCGGTTAAGTAGGCCTGTTTACACGGCGACATACGGCTTGGTCACAGCTCTTGATTTCGATCGAAATCGCATTGTAGCATGCCACTTGAGGAGGAAAACCGACCTGGATGTGACGTTTAGCAGCGGCATGGAAACTGTGGGAACAAAAACGGTGCTCAATTCGCCTCTATGTCTTTGCGACGATACCGTCTCGGAAGAAGATTTGATCGCAGCCTTGATCGATAGGGATGAAGCAGCGTATAATACAGCTAACAATCAAGCGCTCGTTAACAATGCCAGTCCGCCATGCCCATTCGAGTTGGGGCCGTAGCAATGCAGGACCATGAATGTCCTCCATTGCTACGGCCTCAATGATAATTCCTGACGTCCCGCATGATGGGGATCCTTGGCATTTGATAAAATTAATTCGAAAACGGCTGTCAGATTTGGCCAGTAAGGCGGCCACGCGCGAAATCGGAAGTTGGATCAAGTTGATCACTAACTTCTCATCGACTTGCAATGGCGATAGGGGGCATCCTACTGGAGCGATAAAGATTGGCAAAATCCAAAATCAAGCATATCGAAGAGAGATTCAGAACGGAGGCTAGAGTAACTCACAGACTGATGCATTGTACCATCAGCTATCTCTGTTGCTGGAACGGTTTGACAATAGACCCAGACTATAATTCTGCGCAGAAGGTGTGAATACAGCGGATGTTAGCGCAGTCAGCAGGTTTGAGCATCACTGGCTTAGTGTGGCAATCGATGAACATAACTCGATCAAGACATATAAGAGACCCAACAAAAAGAACTAGCAAGCAATGTCGAGCCCTCACAAACCCTGCATACCAGCGGGCATATATGGTCAGCCATAATTCACCACATTTAAAGGAACGTATGCGCACTCAAGCGGCTCATTATAAACACAAAAAAGAATGAATGACAACATAAAGTCAATATTCACAAAAATTGATGAATCAAAAAAGGCATATTGCAAACCGTCACATAACTAACAAATTCTTTGAGCAAATTCAGTGATGGCCACTGAATTTCCAATGAGTCAGTGGCTGACTGAGTTGTCAGTGATTGCCAGCGATTCCACGATTGCCATTCAAAGCCATTTGTTCGGTTCCAAGGCATCAGTTCGAAGTGATCTTCCGTTAGCCTCTCACTGAAGAGCAATCCCAGACCTGGACTTCAAGCGGATAAAGCCTCGTTGCGTCGATATCTCATTGTCAGTGCGCTTCGCTTCGCTTTGACTCCATTATTGGTGAATAACAGACGAGCCATCGATAAATAAGGATCACATATCTAGCACCAGTTGATTAAATCAGTCAAACACGCCCGAATATTTTGCTCTGCAACAAGGATAAATAATGTTATGGGATGCGGCAATTGGGCGCAGTGCACCTGTACGCGTAGCCCAAGTGCCATCTGCACTCTTAGCCTAAGCCTGACCAAAACTATGAAAAGAATCCAAAACGAATTTCTGGCAGCAGGGGCTGATGGGTGCACAGTCACGTGATCTCGCTTTCTGCCCACATGAGCCCGCTGCCAGTTACACGTGATGTGCGACAAGAAGAGAAACAAAAAAGAGCATTCTCTCTTTTTTCAAGTCCAGCCACATTTGGTCAAATATTTAAGTGTAAGCCCGAATAGTTCGGCGAGCATAGTCGTAGGGTTGCCTCCCAGATTACAAAATGCGGCTTCGAATATCCATACAGTACGTTTCGAGCATTGCAGAGCTGCACATACTTGTTACCTAGGGTTTGACCCCCTAAAAAAAATGTCCATGAAATGGACCTGGGCGGAGGTGCTTAGGACTAGAGAGCCCAAAATTTCTTACTAAAAAATGGAATAAGAATTTCCCCTTCCCACACTGGTCTCTAGTCCTAAGCCCTGACAGCATGCAACAGACCCTCGTACCTGCTGGACTGGTTCAGCATGTTCATGCGATACGGGTTGCGTGTACTAGCTGAATTAGTCATCACTAGTCTGTCTCATACTTTGCGCACTGGACACACACTCATAATACGTCCAGTTTGGACTTCAACAACCACCTTAACAATATGCACTCCCAGCGTGACCACAGTTGCACTTCGCACAGTCGACTGTCCAATTGCCGACTCCACGACTGACTGAGGACATCAAGAAAAATACGCTATATACCTACACTGTTGAACAAACATACATCTTGTGAGTGCAAACAGAGATCTCTAATTTTGTCTATCTAGTAAACTGGTGCCTAGTTCTATATTGGATTACGATTTCTGCCCAAAACTTGGTCGTTTGGTCGGCCGTCGAAAGTTGTCGCCACGCTATGCAGACTGTTCCCTAGGTCTATACTGAAACCATTTTTAAACCCAAGTCTTCAGGGCTCATCGACCTTAGAGAATCGCTGAGAAGTGTGTTATACGTAATTAATCCTAACGCACAACTTGCTGCTCGATGCATCTTTGGTGAAGCAATGTCAGGGCTTAGGACTGGAGAACGGTGAGGGAGGGAATATTTCTATTTCATTTTATAGTAAGAGGGTTTGGGTTCTCTAGTCCTAAGCACCTCAGCCCAGGTCCATTTCATGTAGGTGTTCTATTTGGCAAATTTGGCGCACGAGGATGGTCTTGGGGCAAAGTTACTCTCTTTTACGCATCATTCATTTCGTGTTACATGTACAGCACAGCACATGTTCAGCTTCCCTATCCGTATTCTTGGACCTGTCAAGCATGCACGTGCTAGGTGTAAGGGCAAATCTGGTTTCGATCGCAGCAGATGATGTCAAAGCTGCTGATCGCCAAATGTTTTCATTGAATCGCAAAGTGGCCATAAGAACGCAAGCTGTGAATGCTTCCTTCTCAACTGCCAGTCGCTTTGGCAAGAATTTCATTATTGCGAAACAGAAACTCTCGACTTCGCTCGTGTGCAAAAATCTAGAACAGCGACAAAGCGATTCCACAAGGCTTTTATCAATAATAATCGCTATACATATGCTTTCCTTACATGGTGGGTGTATTTAAAGTATCAGGTATAGTGCCTGCCCAGGTCCCCTATCCCGTTATTCGACTGCTAGTAGGGCCGAGTCGTTTGAAATCAGTCGCTTTGCCGCGTCCGTTACGATTCGGCTGCAAGGCTAGTATGTATTTATTTTCGCGTTTTGCTTCCATATGTTTTTTTTTAAATTAATTTCCCTTATCAAATGTAGGTAAAAATATCCTGTTCAAAGTAGGACTAGGCAGACATATTATTAGTGATGTAGCTGACTGCTAATGGCACCTTTTCAATTCGACCAAATTCTGTGGTGAGTGCTTTTGTCTGACATGATATTGATTCTGATGCCTTTCTATGAGTCATCAGTTACAGATTACCACCGTCAAATTTTTTGTATCACCCGCACATATCGCACCGTGTTGGTACCAAGTTGAAAGACATGCATTTTGTGTACAGGCTAGACGCAAAGGTGGAACAGTAATTTTAAAACCTCTCGCATCAGGACCCTAAACCTATAAATTTGAATTCAAAAAAATTCCCCGAAATTTTGTAGATTCAAATTTTTTTTTAGAAATTGACTTCTTTCTCGAGTTTAAATTGAAATATACTTAATCAATGAGCCCTTGAGACGATCGCTTGGCTTCGTCAATTCGTGCATGATGCTATCAAGTGTCGCCATTTTCCGCATAGCATCATCTTTTTTTTGGGAAGTGCCTATTCAACCTACTGTGAAACAGGCTCTTGCAACGACCAAAGACGATGCGATGCTACTATCTGGCTTAGCACTTCGAGAAGACATTCGGGTTACGGCTCCTAGCGGAAAGACCATTCAATCGTCGCAGCATTTTACCTCGACTACTAGTGGGACTGTTGAAACTGGTAGCAGCGGAACAATTTTTGTGCCATCACCAGAACAGCGATTTTTCTCAGCCAAGGCCGTTAAGAATTATCATTCGCTTAAGATGGATGCCTGTTTTATTATCGATGTGGATCCTTTGCGAACGCTGTTTAAACGGTGCCAAGAATGTGGTGAACATTTCAAAGATGACGCGCGGCTATTTCAAAGAGGTGGGCATTGAGGCATATTGTGGAAATTGCAATCGTAAATCAGAGTAGCATTGGCAGTCATTTTTTAGCGGGACGAGCGCAGACAACATACGCCTACGAGTGGCTACAATCACTTCTAGAAAAAATTTCGAAGATTTGAAAGAAATCGCTGGAGGCTGCTTGCTAGCGATCCTATTGAAAACGGAATTTTATGATGTTGTTCGCTCCTTCGTCTATCCAGTGATTAGAACTTTGAATTTGGAGGAAAACGAAAGATTACTGGAAGAAATTCGAGATGAGCAAAGAGAAGATAGCGGGAAACTTCTTCGTTTGGCAATCGATACTCGTTACAGTAGCCCTGGTCATTCTGCCACCTCTGCTACAACTTCGGCTATCGATTTGAAATCAAAGAAGGCCCTGGCTTCAGTCGTCACAGTGAAAAATTTTGACGCCGATTCGAGCTCATCTTCAAAATTGCAAGGGACTAAGATCGTTCTGTCGTCTATTCCGTCGGGTCAGTGTGATGATGATGATACCATTTCGGAAAACCGAGCACCCAGATCAGTAAATGTTGGCGCTGTCGTCACTGATGATCATTCGTCGATCATTATATTCATGAAAAATTCCTATCCCACCATTAATCACCAAGGCGATGTTTGGCATTTCGTGAAACGGGTCAAAAAGCGAATGGCAGAAATTTCAAAAACGGTAGCTGGTCAGGAGTTAGGGCCTTGGATTAAATCGATCACAAATTTCATCTGGACTATATGTTAAGGATGCCTTGGCGACAAAGACTTGTTGGTGGGAATGTGGCGATCAATGCTCTATCGCGTGCGCGGAAAACATTCTTGGGTTGACGAGGATTTCGAACGCTGTCACGAATGCCTTCACCCGCCAATGACCGAACAGTCGCAAAACACTGATGCCCGGCTAGATCCGTCTCCGGCTGCGTAGAGGGGTTTGAAGGCGATTAACTATTACTGATAAAAACCTTGTGGAAACCCTCTTCGTCGCTGTTCTAGATTTTTGCGCACGAGCGAAGCAGAGAGTTTCTATTTCACAATGTTGAAATTATTGTTGAAGCGACTGGCATAAGAGAAGGAAGCATTCACAGCCCGCGTTTGTATGGCCACTTTGCGATTCAACGAAAACATTGGGCGATCAGCAGCTTTGACATCGTCTGGTGCGATCAAAACCAGATTTGCCCTTCCACCTAGCACGGGGGTGTGGGTCGCGGAAGCGCAGCGCAGATAAGACTTCTCACTGGCGCCGCTATGTTTCGGAGTATATCATTAATCAGCGGAGGATAAAGTCAGCAGAAACTGATTATCAAATGCACAATTCACTTGTCGCACTGAACTATGCCGAGCGGCGTTCACTGCACGCCCGGATCGAGAAGACTTGGAAATGGATTTTAGGAAACGTTGAAGAGGTCACGAGTGAATTTATACGTTAGACTGGTGTTATTTAATGATTCAGAACCCATACTTTGGAACAAGCGTTCAAACGCTGTTATACAGTACAGTACTATTTACTTGTTAGGAATGTGATCTTGTGACAATGTCTTAAAAAGGTCGCATCTATCAGCGACATTGGCCAAGATTAGGATCAACACTCCTACTCTGGATAAAAAGGTAGTATGGTAAAGGTTATGAGTGCCTAGTTTAATATCCTTCGAGTTTTCGCAAAATATTCCATTTTTTGATTTTCTTAATATAGGTGCAGTCTCAGTTATCGCTAACACTTATAAATGATCAATCAGTGGTACCTGGACGCTGGCAACCTGGCGAAACTGTTTCAAGATATGCTTAAATAACAAACATCGATCGCAGGGACTGTTACACATATTTTAAACAAGCACGATACAGCTTGAAATCGATAAGCTTCAACCAGCAGCCGATTCATAAACAAAGTGGAAAATTTTATTTCTTGATAATCAACGCTTCCAATGCCGCAAATCTTAATCATTTTCTGATGCGCTTCTGTACCTGACGAAGGTGTCGCTGGAGAACGCCTGAAGTGAAACAACCATCAGAGATAGCAACCACGTTCGGCGTAAACCAACAGCCTAGCTATAGGTGGCTCCTAGGCTCAAGCCTACAAACATATGCAGCCATCAATTTATGCAAAATTTGCTGCCGGCTCCCCGAATAGGAATGAAAGCTTACTCACCAGTCTAATTTTTGTTACGACGCAAGAAGGCACAATTCTTCTAACTCGTTCGCCCAGGTCGCAATGAACCCATTTCGTATATGCCACGTAAGGAGCGAGTCGATAGGTCCTGATAATACAGGAATAGACCAAAAAGCAATAAAAACGGTTGCCATGGCTTAATCTGATCGACTGAAATCCGCCTTGGCCAAGTTTCCCGACTTACGGGCCCATTCTATTTCAATAAATTCGAGCACCTAAAAACCATTCTTTGTTATCCAGTTTATGATTCTACTTTACACAGGCTCCTATAGGATCGTATTACTGTAAAATTTTGTTTCCTTCCCTGCTCGTTTTCGCACGGGGGTGTGGGTCGCGAGAGCGCAGCTTATTGATAAGACTTCCCACTGGCGCCGCTATGTTTTGCAGTATATCAGTTTTAGAAGTATATATATATATATATATATGTTTTGGAGTTTAAGAGTTTTAGAATCGTATCACTGTCAAATTTTGTTTACTTTCTGT
>JASANH010001114.1:0-18259 GCA_030248295.1 Mesodorylaimus sp. YZB2_4 | reverse complement strand
ATTTCCTTGTCGTGAGCAAAATACTGGGAACGGAATAACGTAGAATAAAGCACGTCATCAGATCATATCAGGGATCAGAAAGAAGAGCAAAAATTAAGCACTCAGATCAGAAATCGAAGTTGCGAGCTAATCCTCTGAGATAATCGATAAGCCCTCCATTCTCACCCGCGTTCAGCCATTCGTGATTGTAACGGCCAATTACAGTATGCGAGAAATTCTTTCTGCGCAGTCACGATATCGCCTCCTGGAGGGAACAGGAGGCTGACCAGCGATGTACTGCTCGATTTCGAGCTCGTTGACGCTTTGATCTTTCTTGAGCAAATCGATGAAATTCCAGAACGACGGATGTTCGGCACGGCAAGTTAAAGAAAGCCTCGATTTCATGCATCGCACCAATTGTTGGTTTTCCCCCAGCCATAGTTCACCACAGTTCAACTTAATGTACACAATCTGTTAACTGAGCTTAAACTTACCTTGCAATATGGCGTTGTAACAATTCGAAAGTTCGATTGCAAACGGTGGGTTTCGACGACCACTGCCTCGTCGACGGCCAATCCGTGTGTCCTCGAAATAATCCACCAGCTGATCCAATTCTCCTGGTAAGGACTTAGCCAAAATTTCGAAAGCTGGAATGACGTCCTGAGGTGGAACGAATGCCAGTGTCGACAGCATTTTCGCTTGCAACGCAAACACTGCGTCATTTTCGTAGCGGCGGGCATGTCCGAGTTCTTGCAATTTTGTCCAGACGCATTGGCTATGATGAAAGAAAACCCACGCTGCTGCGCTTGTGGGAACACGTCACGGAATGCATTGATTGCGGCTAATTCGAAATCGGTCATGATCGACGTAGGCGCTAGATATGGACGAAGTCTCTTCAATTCACGGAAAAGCCTTGAATATGTTTCTCCTTGCTTATTTGGCAATAGCGCATAAACCGCTGGCATGATGCTTCCGTTGCTAATCGAAGGTAAAAAAGTTTAGAAAAGTTGGGATCAAAATATTCTCTGGATACATACTTCAAGCCATGTACCGTATACAGCTGGTGGAACAGTGGAGGCGCCGTTTTGAACGTACCATCGCAAAACCAGTGTTGGCGAGCATCTCCAGATTTTTGACCGTCCCGAAGACGATAATTCGATCCTGAGCTGGTCCGCTGTCGAATAGCAAAAATGGTTCCCCTGCCAGCGTTGTCGCCTATTGCGCAGGAATCTCAAAATCAAGTAGCGATGAAGGTGACGGAGTTGGAGCGTTTTCTCGCTGGCGCACACGTTGTGCTGTTCTCTTCATGCTGCTCATGGACGGTATTTGAGCAGCAATGGCTTGCCTTAGACCTAAGGAAAACGAGTTTATGTAGATTATCGCTGTGGATCTGGGTCACCACAATAAGCCTTCCTCTTTTGGTGACAGCAGCGTGAAAGTTATGTCAGGAATGTGGTGTCGGATTGCAGTAGTCGAAAGCGATGCCGCTCCAGTTCGAGACGCCTCATTTGTCTACCCCGTTTTTGTAGGCGATCCGCGCATTTAACAATGTAAGGCTGGTTTCGCTGAACAAATGATCACAACGACCTTGTATCCGAACATTGTGTACAACCAGACTTGGTGCTCAGAAACCCGAGGATGTGAAAATATTGATGGCTGGTTTCCGATAAAATATTTTAGTGAAACTATACAAACCCAGCGAACCAGCGATTTTATCTGGGCGAACTTGGATCTTTCAATCAAACCTGGTGGCACTGGGTATGATATATCTTCAGCCAAAAATATGGTTCAAACTGGCTTGTATGCTAAGCCCGGAGAATATGTTTCGATACAACTTGACGACTTTAACGTGAATTAGGTCGTCATCAAGGCGAGCATTTTTCTTCAGAATCCATTCTGTGCTACCTCGTGGTATCGTCCGCAGTACGTGAAAGTTCAAAATGTGCTACACCCGGGTGAAAACAAACTTTGGTCACCCTACGGAGGACCTATAACCTAGGAAGCAATCGGCACAAGTACAGGAAAATTCTCACCAATTATCAAGAATGCAGTACCAATGACAACTTTCGTTCTTGGGCAAACGACTGAGGAAGAATGGAAAACCGAGTTGGAATTCGAGCCAGGTTGGATGTTTGCCCTAGGCGAGTACATCAGCTGGCTGGATATAAAAAACCATATTTTGACTTCACATTTCAAAAAGTAGAAAACGCAATCAAAATCCTCGATTTATTAATCAAAAAACTCATATCTACTCAGTGGCTACGACTTCGATGCAGAGCCGAGAACCGTGCACGCTGTACCCGAAGGCCGATAAACGTTGGCGCGGGATTCAACTTATTATGCATTATATGCTGGCAATCCAGTTGTCATGGGTTGGTACAGAGGGGATGGAAATATGGTAGGCGGTGACTTCACGGGAGAGAGGTGAGTGATATCACCCTGCTAGTTCAAGGGCACGTCCAAAATTTAAACTTCCTCGCGACCTATACTAAACACATCGTGGCACTTTTGCTGTTCGGTCCTCAGGCAAAGGTTGGAATGAGGCTAGTATAATCGTAATATCAGCCTCAGCTTACTCATATATAAGGCGTAGGCTCAGGCTGATACTAATAGGCTTAACCCAGCCTTATACCAGCCTTTGCCTGGATACCAAACTGCAGAAGCGCCCAAGTCGTAGGAACAGTGTGAAGGTCTGTCGCGTTGGCATCAAAGTTTTTTCACATAAGTAACTTTTTTAGGCTGTGGGGCTTCGCTAATGAATTTGGCCACGATATGCAAACGAGATGCTTCTCTGGTGAGTATGGCGTCGATGTCACGAACAATGTTTACAGCGCCTTTCAATCTCTATATTTTAATTATAACTTGCATTTGTCAGACAAAGTTGACTACGTCAAGCTCTTGAACGATATTAAGCCGAAATTAGCTGCTGGAAAATCGTATTTTGAAATAGGCCTATTCGAAAGGTTTCTATTCTGGATACAAATCTACAAAACGTTTGGATTTTGGGCCCATCGTGAACCGAGCAAGCGATTTCGGGAACGATTTGTGGATCCAAACGATCCCGTCTGTGGTGGAGACTTCCAAGTAGAGCTAGATGCAACCTACGAGATTCTAAGCGATCTTCTCCAGGTGGACCTGACCAAACATTTCGACGACTACAGAGTGCCCCTGACTGATGCTGTCAAACAACGTGTGGCTGAGAAAGGTTTCAATAAACCAGAAGTCAACTTGGCTGATGAAGTTGTCAACTGGTTGAAATCCCATTTGACACTCCCCTGGGCTGGTTCCCAGATATGACTAAACCAGACTGGGCGCTCCTTCATTTCATTGAAACTAGCTTAAGCGGGGTCCCAGTACCCCGAACCTTGCGTGAACTTGATAATTTTTTAAAGTCTGTCAGGATAAAATGCTCTGCTTTTTTAATCACGTGGTCATTTTTTATTCCAGGTGTGGCGTTTCACAGTAGCTTTTGCATTTTTAAGGTTGGCATCGGGAATGCTAATCACTGATGTTGTGTTCGGTTGGTCGTGAGTGAAGGTCATAAATAAATCTGATATCGATGCTGTGTCAGAATCAGCGGCTTGTGATTTATGCAGGCGGCTCCTGCATAAGAGACACGTCTTGTTAGCTCTGGTAGTGACTGTACTTGTCGATATCCGCCTTGTCGATGTCTGACATTTTAAAGTTCTCTACCGCGCTTGCGACTTCAGACAGTGCATTTGATAGTTCTTCGCACTCTTTGCAAGCCATGTCGTGTCCATTAGTGCCTTGCTCTGAATATGACGCGTTTTCACCCTCGCTAAGTGCGTAGGCAATGCAATGATCAGAAAGTTCTGAGTGAATGGAAATATGGCTCTTGTAACCACTTTTCAGATAATTTTTCCCACATTGAAGCTTTTTCTTCACACGTTGTTGCCATTCCTTTGACACATGGCCTTTCTGCATCAGTACTGTGGCCGCATGTACAAATGTATCGAAGGCATTTCCACCAGCGGAGCGGATGTAAAATAATCAAGCCCTGAAACAGAATATTTCCCCATGGTACAGAGTAAGAAATGGAAGTAATTATTTATTAACCTTGCAGTGCTTTGCGCTTTGAAGCCTTGCACTCTTCCAAAATTCGAATAAGGGAGGTCTGTTGCAGTTGTTGGAATTCTGGTGACAAATTACCCGCTTCAATCTCTTCGGCACAGTATAGGCGGTTCTGCCGGATAATTCGGTCTGGAATGGCATCTCTTATAACATTTGGAACAATTACTTCTTCGCCGCTGCTTAGCTTCATTGTCGCTTCCGCGAACGGTAAATCAGAGACTACGTTGAAGGATAGAATGTAATTGATGAAATGTTCTACCGCAACAGGATTGTAACAGACATAGTTTTCTCGATCCTTGACTTCGCTTTCCCTCGCCTGGCGTTTCGCTCTGTAATAGGCTGACTCTGTCAGTCCCTCAATGAGCAATTTACAATCAAAGAACGATAATGAATTTGCCAGTAATGCAAGATACTGCTGCCGGTCGCTTGACTGACTGGCTTGACTGTATGCAGAAACAATTGCTTGTACCAATGTATCGTGGCCCAAGCTGGCGCTTCCGCATTCTATTTCCTTGCTCACAATTGCATCGTACAATTGTTCTGGGGCTTTAGGACATACGCGCCGTAAAACTTTTTTAATAAGTTGCTTTGCTTGCGTGACATGCTGAGCTCGGCTCCTTATGTCCATACTGGAGAATTCGGTTCGTCCAACTCTTAATTCTTCAATCCCAGCAAGCTTGGCGAATGCTTCGAATATTTTGTTCTCTTCACTGATATGATCTTGGTCAATCGCCCTTGTTACCGATGCCCTTAGATGAGGTGGAATGTAGCTTGTCGACTCCATATTTTTTTCTGCTTGCTGGGGAGCGAACTGATAAGAAGCTTCCTCGCTGAACGCCTTGTCACTACTTGTTGCAGTGCTCTCACAGTTGTCAATCTCGAGTGACCGTCGTATTGTCGATTGACGAAAATCATGTCCCGATTCTTCCCACAAAACACTCCAATTAGAAACAAAACCAACGTGTTCTTTCGTGGTACAGCAGGAAAGATGTTATCAGATATCGTTTTTGTTTGCCAAAATGTTCACCTGGCGGCGTACTATTGGAGCGGCGCGGATTTCAGATGCTATAGCTTCATTTGTTGCAATTTCTTCTCCCTCCTTCTTCTCATAATTATTTGTTAATTCGAGCAATTTTATTCGTGCAATATTCGTTATTCGTTCCATTAGTGCATGCCACACGTTCGAGTAGAACGAGTGCCAGTAGAAATCCACACTCCGTTTTCACCAGGAGAAAACCCCTCGTGATATGATTGATTGGGAAAAGTCTAAAAGACAGCATCAGCCGACCTGTCAGATAGTGCGGAATGGGCGCTGTTGCTCAGGCCGGGGCGTACGCAGGGTTTGAGGGTCGTGGGGTGCCAACAAAAGATTTGCATGGATATGCTAATTTAGTTCAGGAGACGGATGTGGCTTAATGGAAAATGGAGTCCAGTTTGGTATTTTAAAATAAGCGCCGGAGGCGCGATCCGAGGGCGGGAAGCGCCCGAGAGGGGGTTGGGGCCCCCGCCCCGCCGGAGGCAAAATTTTTTAAAAATTAGCTTCTCGCAGACACAATTTTTCACGATTATATGAATAAATTTGCAAGAAAAAACGTGCTTCAGGTCAAGAAATCCCTCTCTTCGACCCTGGCGAAAAACTCAAGTTACCCCCTGTCAATAAGCTGAAGGCTTCTGCGCGGATTCTGACCTTCCAAAATCCGCGCTCAATTTTTCTGATCGCAATGAGTGTCATCTATCATGTCATCATCCCGGACTAACGATATACAAGAAAAAACCTTCAATGTTATCAACTAGGTGCCCACTCTGGCCACTTCTCTGGTTTGAAAGGGGACCGTTGGCCGCAATGCCACCCGCTGTGCTCGCCACTGGGTTTATCTCTGCCCCGCTAGAGGCGAAAAAATATTCAATCTTTTACTGCAAAAACACGAAAATGTATAAGCGGACATGCAACCAAACGCATGGCAAGGATTGCACGAATTGTGCAAAGGTACCTTAACCATACTTTCCAGGGTCGTAGGGGGCCCGAGCCCCCGAGCAGTCCCTGCGTACGCGCCTGCGGGGGTTCAAGGCAATGCGCTGAGAACCAACTGTTGCGGGTTCTACCCCCATCAGACACTTTGCTTTTGCGACTCCTTTTGTTTCGAAGGTCCACAATACAGTGCCTATCAGCTTTGTACTTTTGTCAAGACATGCTTCTACTCATCATTTTGTGCTTTACCATTGGCGCATGCCTGCTGCAGTCAGAGTGTGTGATCAGCAGCTTGAGCTAACCTGAACTTTTTATGTGCATGACAGGCTAGACTTTGAGATCCTATGGCAGAGCATCTCATAGGCAGGCATCAGCGCTGGGCCTTATTGATTTTTGGCATTGCACGACAAACAAAAGACAAGTGGGAGGGGCATAGAAGATTATCTCAAAGTGATAAAATAAGGCGACTGGACCAGCCGAGCACACTTATAGAGACCCCTTCTGCGTCAGTGGACTCTCTGGCTCTCGCAACGAAAACACGAACAACATTTTCCCGTCCCAATAATTGCTGGCCGAGCACACTTAAGGCGCATTTACAGTCGACAAAGTTTCTTCTCCTACAGCTAGGGTAGGTGTGATGGCCATATACTCAAGCTTATGCCATTACTCCTTCCTTAGAGGTAGGAAAAGAAATTTTGTCGACTATAAATGCGCCTTCACGTATCTCCTTTTACGCAAAGCGCTCACACTTTTTAACAGATGCTATAAATAATACAAATCACGAAAGAGGATAATACTTGTGTGCAAATGCCCACAATTTGTCGGGCTTTAAAGAATAATTTCTGTCTGATGAGATTTTGCAAGCTTCGTAACATTTAACTGGACCAACAAAACTTTTGCTGAAAAAATCGTTCGACTGCCCCATATTTTGCCATCATCTTTGCCACTGTGTTGTAATAAAGATATAGTTAATAAAACCAGATCAAACTTTTCCCATATGGTCTTCAATAGTCATGAAAATGTGGTAAGAGTCATACAAAAAGCCAAGAAAGTGCGTAAAAAATTAAATTCTGAGGGCATGTGATTGGGAAAAACGTGAGCATTGTTTTTCTTTTTTCAGTGTTCTGTTCTCTCTGTCGCCCTATTGCGAATAATTTGTTAAGGAGCAGGAGCTCACTTCACAGAAGGGTTTCAAACACCAGAAAGTGCTTTTTCTAACTTCGGTATGATTTTCAGGCATCGTGGATAATTCCGGGGCTCGTATGTATCTTACGCCAACTCTACGTCCAATCGATGCTGGCATGATGTTACTGGGAACACCTGAGCATCCCCCTTATCAAGTGCTTCCTCCTGGTGACCCCGGGGTCAAATTCTCTTCTCACTTCGTTAGCTGCTTATCCAAGCTGCCTCAGTCTGGCGTCTACCTGATTTACTCAGCGCTGCACATGCATTTGTTTGGAAGAAAGAAGAAGATCCGGCATTATCGGGATGGAAAACAGCTACCCGACTTTGCCACAGATGACAATTATGACTTTTATTCGCAGGTAAAATATGGCTCCTTTGTAGTTTTCCTTTTTTGCTGCTGGGAGAGTATTCCTGCTCACACGAATATTCCAGTCCCGTTGACATTGGAAATTATACTTCCTGCATTTGCATTTGACCGTCGTAGCATTTAATAGCTTTTAAACTATTAAACCTTAGAACTTCCGTCGCCTGGATCCACCACGTCTGGTCCTACCCGGCGATGAACTCATGCTTGATTGCGTTTATGATACAAGCAGGACAAACGAGACCGTCTACGTGAGTTCCTCAATCCTAGTTGCAGGGTCTCGCTTCTAATGAATAGACAGTTTTGCATGTTTCTAGGGTGGGTTTTCAACCCTTGACGAAATGTGCGGTGCCTTGCACATTTATTATCCCTGTGTGGCCAAAGGATTCACTTGCCCCAGTTACCCTGATCCCCATGATTACGTGCCCGTGTTTGGTGGAGAATTAGTGAACGGGTGAGTAGCAGAAACACAGTAAAAAGATGCTGATTAAGTTTTTGGATGTGGACCCAGTTGATGATAGTCTTCTTTTGAATAGCACGTATCACATAAGCAATACCCCATCCTCGTGATTTCTCTGCAGAAGAATTCTTTCCAATTTCAGCACGACTGTATTGCTGCCATCGAACATGAATGTGCCGCTGAACGATTTCAACACACACCACTTGGACTGGAGCGTACCCGGTGTTCGACAGCAATATAAGGACGCAATCGCCAATGGCCAGTACTTACTGCAATTTCATTACCAGCCATTGAAAAACGTAATCGGAATTCATAGTTTCAATTCAGAGACTCGAATCAGAGACGAGCATTTTTCCTTGCAGTCATCAAAACAAACATTCCCGCCAGTCGAATATCATGAAATGACACAAAGTCGTCTCAAAAATGTGACGCAACCCTGGAAGCCAGAACTTGAAAAACGTCAGTGTTCGCCTGCTGCAGCCAAAGAAACAACGGAGATCGAGAAAATATTCGGGACTAAGCACAACGAAAAGATAACTGAAGGCGGGGTCTCGGCCATCAGAAGCCAGGCATCGTGGGCACTCGTGACAGTGCTATTCATTCTCACAAACGTCTAAAAATTTGGTCCTACATCGGAGATCGTCCTACATCAGGGAGGACGATCTCCTGGTGCATATCATGCGTGTAGTAAGAATGCTGAGCCTGTTTTGCAAGTGATCATTTCTCGGAATATGACAGGCCACATTCTTCAGCAGTGTCATAGTGACGCCCTTGCAGCACATTTTGGCCTAGGCAAAACATTCGATAAAGTCGCACAACGGTACTATTGGGATGGTTATTTCCAGGATGTTGAAAGATACGTCAAACAGTGTTCATGGTAAGCTCGTAAAGATACAGCGCCTCCACAACCAATGCCGGCCACAGCAGGCCCTTGGGAATGAGTAGGAGCTGACTTGATAGGCCCACTGCCACGCACTAAAAGAGGAAATGAGTACATTGTTGTGTTCCGGACTACTTCACGCGATTGGTAGAGGCCGTGCCTTTACCCAACAAGGAAACACGGACAGTCGCGATAGCCTTTGCGAGGGATTCTGAGCAGATATGGTAGCCGCAAGGAATTAGTATCTGACAGAGGTAAAGGGTTTTTATCAAACCTGATGCAGGAAGTTTGTCAGCTCCGTGATATCAAGAAAAAGAATACGACAGCTTATCACCCAATGTGCAATGGACTGACCTAACGCTTTAACAAAGTTTTAGGAGCGCTGCCAAGCATTCACTCGCAGCAGTTTGACACAGACTAAGACACCGCATTGCCGTTCCCATTGTTTGCGTATCGGTCTTCAGTTCAATCATCTGTGGAATATTCGCCCAACAAAATCTTATTTGGTCGGGAACCACTTATCCTTGAAGAGCTATCGGTGCAAATGACGGAGAGAAAGAAAACGAAAGATTATGTGCACGATATTGCCGTAGGTTTGGAAGCTATTAAATCGATCATACGCCGCAATTTGCAAAAAAGCGCAGCAGAAACAGAAGCGGCATTATGATAGGGATGACGATTTCCCAATCGATAATTTATTATGGTTACAGGCAGTGCCCAGGGGGCAAGGACAGAAGTGGCAGCCTAAATGGGAAGGACCATACATCATTTTGGCGAAGCCAAGCGCGGTGGACAGTGTTGGTGCAGTTGCGTTATCTTGAGATTCTTTTGACGACGAGGCAAGACTAATGTAGTTTTACTATTACAAACTAAGACCAGTGAAGACTATCAGAGAGCAGCCAAGCAGAAAGGCTACGAGGGCAACAAGAAGAAGCTGCTAGGCGCAAGAACTTTGAACCCCTGTCCCGCCTGCTAAGATTTCTTGGAAATCGCGCCTCTTTCTATCGCCTCTTCTTGCCCCGGGGGAAGGACAGCTATTTTAAACTGTGACACGGCTCTCCTCCTAACATTCAGCAAGAGCATTCGAACTACTAACAGACAGTGTGATTTGTCTGTGGAATCAGCAGGAAAGAGAAAAGTTTTTTGGTGAAATGCGACAACTCAAGGAGTTACTCGAAAGAGCCGAAACTGCAATCAAAGAAGCAGGCGGCAAGTCATGTTTTCGACAGCGTGCCGCACTGAGCAAGTTGGAATATTTGAGTCAACAAATGGACAGCTACTGCTCCCAACTAAATGTCCTCACATTCAATGGCGGTCGGTAAGTATAAATCAGCAGGTCAATACCATGCAACAGTGCTTAACACTGTCGAATTCGCATATGTGCAGGTACGACCTCCAACTTATCAGGCTCTAGCTTCACAAACTGAGGCACTGTCAATGGCACTGATGTATTACATTTTATTGTATAACCTAAGTGAGTGGGTCCAAGCTGTGCCAGCATTTTTCTTGCCTATTTTAAACCTGGTATTTATTCTTGAATATATTTTCGCCAAGTTTACAGTGTACATTGTATGCTGTATTGGTTTATTATTATTATATTCGTATGGTTTCTTTACAGCTTTATGGTTATTTGCATTGCCAATTCGAAAATGATGCTGTGATAAATTTATGTGTCATGCAGATTTGGCCATTACGATTGTACACTGTCCATGTTTATGTCAAAGCTTTTTATTCTAAGGTATAGGTGCTAAAAATGCAAAGCGATTATAGCCTTAGTCGTTGTTCTTGATGGATAGCTGTTCAATCTTGGAATACAAGAAAATACTTTAAAATTAGCGAAATATTTGCGAGAACAACAATAACTCGGCAATATCTTTCACACGGAAAAAACTTACCGTGATTAAGATTCTAGGATTTTCTTATTCTTTTCCGCGTTGCCCAGCAGACGAAACATGTTTTTACTGCAAAACATTCTCCTTTTCATCGATTTCCGCGTTGGCCTCTTTTCGAAATCTTGGTGTGGTGGCCTTGGTGTGTATTGGGCTGTCAAGTTGTTCAGGCCATACATCTATGGGCAAAAGTTCACGATCATTATGGACCATTTGCCATTGGTGTACATCTTCAAGAATAAGACCCATGATGGCCGGTTTGCGAAATGGATAGCGAACTTGGCAGGAATGCATTTTGAGATCCGCTATCGACCAGGAAAACTTCACGCCAACGTTGATGCTCTATCAAGGGCTAGTATTGACAACACAGTCCTAGCAGCCATTGAGAAAAAAGTGTCCCAGTTAGACCTGAACAAATGGGAAGAGAACTCACGTTATGCCGACTTGGCACTGCAACAACGCAATGATGGTGCATCGAATGCTAGGATCGAATCCCTCGAAAGCGGAATCTTGCCTAGAGATGAGCAGCTGGCGAAGCGAATTCTTCTAAAAAGGCCACGATCTATGATAAAGGACGGCATTTTAGTGCACCTCATGAAGTGGAGCAAAAACACGGAACCCGTATTTCAAACAGTCATTCCAGACAATCTCAAGGGCGAAATTCTAGAACAGTGCCATGGTGATGTGTTCGCCGCACATTTTGGAATAGGCAAAACATTCGACAAGGCAGCGCAACGCTACTACTGGGACGGATACTTCCAAGATGTGGAGCGATACGTAAAACAATGCCCTTGGTGCGCACGTTTTAAGAACCCCACGCGTACTCACGCAGGACCAATGCAACCCATGCCACTCACAGCCGCTCCATGGGAGCGTGTGGGTGTGGACCTTTTCGGGCCACTTCCTCGGACTAAACAAGGCAATGAGTACATCATCGTGTTTACAGACTACTTTTCCCGTTAGGTAGAAGCTGTGCCATTGCCAGACAAGACATAGAAATCAGCTGCCACGGCGTTCGTACGTGAGATACTGTGCCGTTATGGCAGTTGTGCAGAGCTCGTTTCGGACAGGGGAAAAGAATTTCTGTCCAACATGATGCAAGAAGTTTGCAAAATGTGCGATATCAAAAAGAAGAATACCACGGCATACCACCCCATGTGCAATGCCTCAACGGAACGATTCAACAAAGTTTTGGGTACCATGCTGGGTATTTACATCTCGCAATTCGCAAAAGAATGGGACCAGGCATTGCCGTTTTTGCTTTTCGCATATCGTTCATCGATCCAGTCCATTTTGAAGTTCTCCTCATACAAGATACTGTTTGAGAGAGAACCGCAAATACCGGGAGAACTATCTAAGCAACCAACGGAGAGACGGAAAACCAAAGAGGCATGACGTAAAAGAGCGCCCTGGCGAGCGCGAGCTGGTATGATTCAGTTGTTGGTAAAGAGTTCGTTTCTTAACCACGGGGTACGCGGTTCGACCCCATCACTTAGCTGAATTTTTGCTTTGTTTTTTTCGCGTCGAAGAGGCACGTTACTGTGAGCAAAGAATATGAGGGTGATCTTGGATTGCGTTTTCAAGTAGGGGATAAGCTATCGAATATGATAGGCGCATAAAAAAGTGATGTTTTTTTCCTGGTGTCTATATATATGGAGGGAGTTAAAAAAGTTCGTACCCCGAGTACCTTCCGCATGAGCTGCAGCAGTGAAATCAGCAGGCACGGTAGTGCCTACTTCCAGCCAACCAGACGCCTGATGCTAAAGGACGATTTTCGCCAGCTAATAACTCAAGAATGGTTGACCGGAAATTTTTGATTTTTCGCACACCTCGCAGAATCGGCCAAATCTAAAAACGTGCCAATTTTTATCAAAATGCGTCGGGCTGTTGTCGAGTTCCAGAATACGCGATTTCTTGTTCAGGGGGAGAAGACGAGGATAAACATCAGGCTAGCGCAACAACCAGAGGTCGTACAGGTGTAAATATTAGTTGTCCTAATAGCTTGCACCTTCAGAATCTGCCTTTTGGCATTCTTTTTTAAAAAGCTTCGGTTTCTGAAAAGTTATTTTAGAAAAATATCACTTATTTGGCTCTTTCAGCCCGTCGCTTGATGCGTAAAATTACTCAAATAAGACTTTATTCATTAAATTTGCTTTTTTGACATTCCTTCTCATCTTCAGACATCATCAGGAACTGATAAAACTCATCGTAATAGGCAGTTATGGGATGTGCACAGCGCCAGAGCCAAGAGGTCGCGTCGCCACCTCCCCGCGACGGTTTGTGACTGCAACGAAAAGCAGGTGCTCCTGGCTCTGGCGCTTTGCACTTTCCATATATGTCAAGGCGAGCAACTCATCAATGAGCTGGAATCCTATGGTAGCGCACACAATGGTGATTCTCAGGTGGCGACAACCTATTGCAAAAGCGGCAGTGTTTTGAAGTTTGTCTGCTGGTTCAAAGTAGGACGTTTAGTGACAATGTGGATGGCTTCTTTGATCTTCAGAAGTTTGTCGAAATCTTCACGATCCATGATGCGAAGGGCTTCAGCACCTCAACTTTCCAAAAACCAACTTTCATGGGCCTTTACACCCAGTTTGAAAAGTTGCATGCCAATCAGATACAAAAGACTTCTGTTACGGATTCTTTTTTTGGTGTGCTAATCAGCTATGCTCCAACTATAACCTCCTGCATATCGAGCTTAGAGGACAACAATAGGGCATGCTCGTCATGGGTAAAAACACCAGTGTTTTAAGGATGTTCAGGTTCAAAACGATCTGTGCGTGACCCTTGTATCGCTATAAACTCTAGCTTAAGATTTGAACAGCGCCCATGATTTTTGCTGCGCATTACAGATCGCGCCTTTCGCTCGCTCGCCCAGCCTGTCAAAGGCCAGTTACAATCGAGTCGTAAAAATCGTCAGTCCCATTTTGTGGCTTGAAGGTGGTGGGCTTTTTTCTGTTTGTAGCCTATGTCGTGTGTCGCTGTTTTTTGAGAATGTCTGAGCGAATTGCAGTCGAAAAAGAAGATGGTGTATAAGGAAGACCCTGGCCGTAAGAAACTCTACAATCATTCCCGGCTTGAAATCATTGTTGCCTCCAAGACCAAGCAAAGATTCAAGAATTTTTTCGAGCACAATAAATCGGAAGTCAAAGATAGACTGGCCGTGTTGCCCGACTTACCGTTAGCTGAGACTCACCCCGACATTGTTGATGGAGATGCTGGCGAGAAGATGGACTGGGCATCAACCCGAAAGCGTCATCGGAATGGCAACGTCAAAGGTCGGTCCCCATCGCCCATTTTTGGTGGACTCGAAGTTGAAGACAGTGTCCAAAAGCAGGAGCTTGTTTTTGAAACTGTGCCCAGCGAGACATCATTAGAAGAAGCGGCGGGAGGACAGGTCGAGCATTGGGGCGACGATTCACGATGGACGATGATCGAGCTGCAGCATCGCCTTGCAGAGGTAAGTCTAGATTTGAAGGTAGTGTAGGCTGAGGGAAAGACAGAAATGGAAGTTTATTAAACGGGTAAACAGGGGGGTCAGGATACGAGGGAGAACAGGAAGGCAGGAGACAAAGTGCATGAGATAGGATGAGGATATACAGTACATAGCGGTGACAGAGAAGGTAAGTAAATATTGGCGGAAGGGTGAATGCATGAAAGCTCTGGCCAGATCCTACGTCTGGTGGCCGGGTATCGATTCTGCGATTGAGGCCACTGCCAAGTGTTGTGTTGATTGCTCTCAAACGCAAGCTGCTCCTCCTAAATTGGCAGTGCAACCTTGGTCCTTTCCCGATCGTCCGTGCCAACGACTGCACATCGATTTTTGTGGTCCTGTTGATGGCCTATGCTGGCTGATTGTGGTTGATGCTCATTCTAAGTGGCCAGAAGCTATTCCATTTTCGGCTATGCCTACTGCACGAGGTAGTATTATGCAACTGCGTCTATTGTTTGCCCGTTTCGGCATCCCTGAATCTATTGTCTCGGACAATGGTCCTCGATTTGCTGCTGAGGAATTCCGCGCATTTTGTCAATCCAATGGAATTCAGCATAAGTTGTCCGCGCCATATTTTCCTGCTACCAATGGCGAGGTGGAGAGATTTGTTCGTACTTTTAAAAATGGCATGAAAGCTTCTAGAGTAGCTAACTCTAATTTGAAAACGGCGGAGTTTCTTTTGCGATACCGTACTATTCCTCATGCCTTTACCCAGCGTCCACCTGCGTAAATGCTTTTTGGTCGTAATCTACGCACCTGCTGGGATCTACTGCGCTCCTCATTGCCCAGTCACGATTCTTCCACTTTTTACAAAACGGCACATTCCTTTACAGTTGGAGATACGGTATGGTGTAGCAATTATCATCCTGGACAGAAATGGGCGCCGGGTCGAATCATCGAGATGCTGGGCCCACGCAATGCGCTTATTTTGACTTCGCTTGGCGTGTGGAAGCGCCATATTGACCAGATGCATTTGCGTTTGCCAGCTGAGGAGGCTGATTCACATTCCAAGCCTCCCACGATTCCTTTCTCGGAGAAACGACTGCATTACTCGTACATCGAGTACGCCTGACTTGAATCGTGGTACGGAACATCTTCGCCAAACTAGCCCGTCTGGCTAACGTCTCCACCCGTCCAAAAAACGGGGAGAAAGCGGTCAGTGGGCCAGCCAACTACTATTATGGCGTTGGTAAGATCGGGTCACGAGCAACGAAATCGTCGTGCTCGTGACGGGGTCCCTCGCAACGAATTTATGTTGGCTGTGGCCAGTTCACAAGCAACGCGCCAGAGTGGCTACATATACCTGTATTTATGCAGCCTGTAAAATATATTCTTCCCACTGCTTCTATGGCTTTAAATTAGCATAAGGACGTTATGTTATAAAATTCGCTTTTCCAGTTTATTATTCTTTCGTAGCAATATTACAGTGTCGACAAAAGACCGGACCACATACATCATCATGGTGGCCAGGAAGTCATCATGTTTCTTCACTTAATATTCACCGAATGCATACCCATACGACAACAATGCAAAAAAGGGCGAAACTCATAAGGCAGGATCACCATTTTCTCGTTGGTACAGATATTTGAATCAGTCAGAAAAAATATAACTGCTGGTCAGTAGACTTCGAGTCAAGCATATCCTTTTCCTGAATGATCTTACATCGTCATGTACGGCTGCTCGAAATAGGGAACCGAATTCTGTGTGTCAGTCGAAACTTTTAGGGTACCTACTTGTCAAACAGTGCCGAATTATGCTTAGTTTTTTTTCTCAATAGTGTCTTCGCGGTAGCTGGTGCGCTCATGTCTTGCGGTACTATGTGCGAACTCATGCCAGCTCCGGTACACAGTTTCTGTCGCGACTCTCGCGATAATGACCTTTCCTTCTTCTCATCAAATCATCACATCACCTTTCAACACAGTAACCTTTCTCACGGCTCTTCCTGAAACAATCCAGTTTCCCACATGTACATTCTGGCGCACTCTCTGCTTCTAACCCAAACAGATTTCTTTCCCTATCCACATTCCACTCTTTCAGCTATTCGGTGCCTGTTAGCTGTAGGATGATATTTTAGTGTGCAGTAAATGACTGGCGAAATTCAGCTGTGTTCTCTTCTGTAGGGAAACATCGCTACAGAAATTGGTAGCAGAACGTTCAATTTTCAGCTCTCCTTTTCTTTTGCGCTCATTGCTTTTGCCCACATGGAATCGAACTTGGCGAACGTCGCGCACTGCGACTACGAGAAGGAGGCCTGCACATTACATGATCAAAGCGCCCTAGTATGGAAGATAAACGAAACGGCCAAGTGTGAATACGTGTTCTGGAAGTCCATCGATGGAAAACTTTGGGACAATCAATTCCTAAGTGACGACTATGAACTGGCATTCACCTGGAATAATGGTCGAGGGAAGGTCACGGTTTGCGACAGCTCAGAAGCAACAATGACGGATCAAGGAATCCCTATTGTCATCACAATGGGTTCAGTCATCGCGCCGAGTGATCTACGGAGATCTAAACGTCAAGCAGAAGACAATGGAGAGAGTGACATTGTGACCCCACGACTGCAAGCACTAGAATCTCGGTTAGAGTACTTATTCAAAGTGCTCTTGAATCACGCCTTCTATTCGGTTTGTCGATCCATTCATGAACTTCAACAGATCAGCATGCTACTGGCACACTCTGAGCCCACCCTCATCGCCAGGAAGCTTTCCAACGACAGCAACGTCATGGGTCGTCTTCATGGAACGATCTTAGAAATCTGGCCATGCAACCAAGTCGAAAGCTACACATTTCTCAGCATGGGCAAGAAATGTACAGAATGGGTCCCATTAAATTACACGGTGCATGGGCAGGCCACAACAGGATTCATGGAACCGAAAACTAGAATCATTTACGCCCACTCTGCGCCCACAGAATGTGATTTAGTGCAGGAAACATTTCTGCAGGATGCAAGTGGAAAGATTCTTCTTTATTCTGCTCACTCAGGAGAACTGCGCCCATACGACGGACCATTAGCTGACCACGCTATGTTTACGACAACGCTATCAGCCTATGCCGACTTCAAACCTGTTATCCACAAGCCGCTTCTGATGTACACAAGGGACGAACTGCGAGGGCAGATCAGCCTGAATGACATTTTCGCCTCAGTTGAAGAACACGCCAGTACGCTACGGGAGTTGAGCCAAGTCGTTGGACAACCAGCTGGTTCACAAGCGAATGCTATTTTGGACGCAGCCAGCAGATATACGCCAATGGGACTACTCGATCAGTTTACAGGCAAACTCCATTGGATCTGGGTGCAACTATGTTGTGCGTATATCACAGCCAAACTCTTCTTGAACGTTATCAAATGGCTTCTGCTGAAAATCCTCAAAGGTCACGACACGGAACCTATGGTGCATCATCCACCCCCTATGAGTCAAGAAGAGCCCTGCCCCATGAAGGGCCCAGTCAATCAACCCATCCAAGCCCAGCAGCCTGAACCGATGAGCTCGCCAATACGGGCTCTGATCGAGGCCATGAAGGAGGATCAGTGAACATGTTTATCCAGTGATCATATACTTATCCGCATTTACCTTTTATCCTTTCCTCCTACCGCTTCACTGCATCCCATCATTTGCATTCTTTTCCTCTCGCGGGAGTGTCGCGACTCTCGCGATAATGACCTTTCCTTCTTCTCATCAAATCATCACATCACCTTTCAACACAGTAACCTTTCTCACGGCTCTTCCTGAAACAATCCAGTTTCCCACATGTACATTCTGGCGCACTCTCTGCTTCTAACCCAAACAGATTTCTTTCCCTATCCACATTCCACTCTTTCAGCTATTCGGTGCCTGTTAGCTGTAGGATGATATTTTAGTGTGCAGTAAATGACTGGCGAAATTCAGCTGTGTTCTCTTCTGTAGGGAAACATCGCTACAGTTTCTTTGACTGACCCTATCGTAC
>JASANH010000958.1:0-18283 GCA_030248295.1 Mesodorylaimus sp. YZB2_4 | reverse complement strand
AAACACTTTGTGAAAGCACTTTGTGTCCGACAAACACTTTGCGTGTCAAACACTTTGTGAAAGCACTTGAACTTGAATAGCAAAAAAAATTTTTTTTTCCAAATACCACAGATTAGTCGAGTTTATTCAGAAAATCCAAAAAGTAGTCAGTAGCCAATTTGTAATCTTTTAGCTCTTTGATTTTTTTCAAAGTTCGTAACTTATCTGTGAAAAACACTAAGAAAGAAGCTTCGTAATTTTTCAAAAGTTCCTTAGTCGTAAACTTTAAAAGCAAATCGTAGTAACATACTAATCTCAAAACGTGATACTCAAACATAAGCATATGCAAAATTATAAAAAACGAGTTGTGATTAAAAACAAAACTTTGGAACTCCTCAACCAGTCGACACTCAGCAGTAGGATAAACCTTCACGTCAAAAAGTTTGTATGCAATCATTACATTGTGCTCTCTGTACCAATTAATTCTTTCGATAACTTGACGATAGTAAGTTTTTAAATACTTTGGTCGTTCCGAAAACTCAATTGAATAAATAAAATCCATAATCGAAACTGGAGCACCAGAAGAAGCCAAATTAAGTTCGTAAGGCACTTTGTTCTTCACTTCGTAAGGCACTTTGTTCTTCACTTCGTAGGGAACTTTGTTGTTGACTACGTAGGGAACTTTGTGCTTCACTTCGTAGGGAACTTTGTTCTTCACTTCGTAAGGCACTTTGTTCTTCACTTCGTTGGGAACTTTGTTCTCAACTTCGTAAGGCACTTCGTTGTTGACTACGTGGGGAACTTCGTAGGGAACTTCGTTGTTAACTACGTGGTTACCTCCGTCGCGGCGCAATTTGCTGTTAACTACGTGGCGCACTTTGTGCTTCACTTTGTTCTTCACTTTGTTCTCAACTTCGTAGGGAACTTCGTAGGGAACTTTGTTCTCAACTTCGTAGGGAACTTCGTTGTTAACTACGTGATTCACTTTGTTCTCAACTTCGTAGGGAACTTCGTTGTTAACTACGTGATTCACTTTGTTCTCAACTTCGTAGGGAACTTTGTTCTCAACTTTTGGTTTCGTAGCTCTTCTCGTGAAGTAGTCAATAGGATTCAATTCGTATTCACTAGCTAGTTTTATTATGCTTGGTTGATTAAAAAATTCATCAAGGGTTTTTACTTCTTGTGTGGCTTCGTGAGGCCCTACGGAGTGACCTACGGAGTGACCTACGGAGTGATCTACAGTGTCCACTTCTTTTTTTACTTCTGGTTTCCTGAAATAGTCAATCTGTTGTCTGGTTTCTGGTTTCTTGAAGTAGTCAATCTGTTGTCTGGCTTCTTGTTGCTTGAAGTAGTCAATCTGTTGTTTGGCTTCTTTTTTTACTTCTTGTTTCTTGAAGTAGTCACCACCACCACTAGTCATTGGTTTTGGCTCTGAAGTACAATATTCAATATACGGTCTTATAGGTGCAAAGTTTAACTCTTCAATAGGCGGTCTTCGGCTATCGTCAATAGGCGGTCTTCGGCTATCGTCAATAGGCGGTCTTCGGCTATCGTCAATAGGCGGTCTTCGACGGCTATCATCTCTGAATCTGTTATTGTCTCCTCTTACTCTGTTCTGAAAGTCGTATTTTTTTTTGGACATTACCTGTCGGTAACGGTCTTCGTAAGCTTTGATAAGTTTGGTGTTGTCTAACTTTTCCTTCTCTCTTGAAACAATTTTTTTAAAACTTCTGACTGAATTTGACAAATGATTACCATCAGCAGCTGTGTAACTGTCAAATAGCGAAGCACGAAATTCTTTGCTCATTATTTAAGCAAAGCCTAACTACTAAAAGTAAATAGTTTTTCAACTTGCTTGGTGATTCTTTGAAAAAATAACTAAACTGTTACAGAACGTTAATTTTTGTAACTACATAAAATGTATTCAGTTAATTCCAAAAATAAACTTTGTAGAAAACCAGTTCAAAGATACAACCCATATCAAAATCAAACAACAGTTGCAAACACTACCACTGGTTTTGACTACTTGTCAAACACTACCACCAACGGTAGTAGTAACAGTAGTAATAGTAGTTTATTTCCTAGTTGGCCACTGCCGCCATTTTTTCCTAGTTGGTACCCACAGTCCTTTATGCCCAACTTACTACCACCAACAATATTCCGACCAACAGTTTTGACTACTTGTCAAACACTACCACTGGATTTGACTACAAGTAGTAAACCACGTAGTGAACCACGTAGTGAACCACAAAGTGAAGCACAAAGTGAACCACCAGTTTTAACACCACTAAATCTAACCACAAGTAGTGAACCACAAAGTGAAGCACAAAGTGAACCACAAAGTGAACCACGTAGTGAACCACAAAGTGAACCACCACCAGTTTTGACTACTTGTCAGACACCACCAGTTTTGACTACTTGTCAGACACCACCAGTTTTGACTACTTGTCAGACACCACCACCAGTTTTGACTACTTGTCAGACACCAGTTAAATTACCAGAAATCAGTATTGAAGTTTCGAAAAAAATACTTAAGAATGGAAATTCAGCGATTAACATTGAGATTGGTGTACCGCCGAGCACTTCTACTTCTACTTCTTCTTCTACTTCTTCGACTTCTACTTCTTCTTCGACTTCGAAAAAGATTAATCCTTATGAAGACACAGAACTTTACCAATACGCGCGAAGATTTCTTCTTTACCAATACAAACTAATTTGTCAAATTCCAAATTTGACAACAGAAGAAAAAGTAAAAAGAATTAACACCATGTCCAAATTTGTCTATGATTTGGGTTTCAAAATTAAAAATTCTTAATTCTATCTTTGAGAACAAAGTATTTGAAAGTGGTTGACAAAGTATTTGAAAGTATTTGAAAGTGGTTAACAAAGTATTTGAAAGTGGTTGACAAAGTATTTGAAAGTAGTTGACAAAGTATTTGACAAAGTATTTGAAAGTAGTTAACAAAGTATTTGACACACAAAGTTTTTTTTTCGACTACTCCAAAAATGAAAAAACTTTCTTTAGTAATAAAGCAGAGTACTAGAGTACTAGATTAGAGTAGATTAGAGTAGAGTACTACTCCACAAAATGGAGGAGGATTTTTTAAAAGAAAATAATGAAAGTAACGAAAATAACGAAAATAAAGAATTTTTTCCAAGCTACCCAGATCTAGCCGAAACATTGAAGGAGCTTACTAATTTATCACAACTTTACAACAGATCATTTGAGTATGTTCACAAATTTGTAAAAGAAAACGAAACAGAAATTCGTCAAATATACAAGGACACAAAAGCAAGAATGTCTAAAGAAAACTTTGACAAACTGGTACAGGAAACCAAAGATTTGGAAACAACTGTTGACCCTGAAAACACTGAACTTGCTGGAATGAAAACTAAAGTAGTCACTGTTTTGACTGTACTAAAAGTTTTGCTACAACAAACTAGAAACGACAACGAATACATAAAAGTCTACCAGTATTTTTGTAACAAAATTAAAACAGAGAATTTCCATCTTAAAAACACAATCGCCAGATTGGAAAAAGCACTAGAACAACTTCTTGATAAACCACAAATTCTTAAATACCTTCCTGCACCACAACAAAGTACTCAAAGTCTTGAACCACAACAAAGTACTCAAAGTACTCAAAGTAATCTAAGTACTCTAATACAAATTCTTGAAACAGAACAACAAAGTTCTGATAAAAGTACTCAAATACAAAGTTTTGAACTATCTCCTGAACAAAGTAATTGAAAAATTATCTGAGCAACTTAAATATTGACAAAAATGCTCTCAGAAGAAATAATTGAAAAAATTAAAACCTTTGATTTTAACAGATATTCAGTTACAAAATTTGCCAAAGAAAACAAAGTTTGTCCTAAAATTGTTAGAAAGTACTTGAATAAGTCACGTGCTGACAATCTGCTAAAAACTCAAAATGAAATTTGGAAAATTGCACAACAAATGACAACTTTACAACTCGTAATACTTGATAAATGTACTACCACCATGACCACTGAAGAAAAAATACAAGCAGTCGCCTGTATGAATAACTTCATTTTTTCACTGATTTTTACTTGTTTAAAATACAACGAGATTCTGAATAACCAAAATTGTTGAAAAACTTTTTTTTTAAATCTCTCTCTCCAGAACTACGTGAAACAGAACATACACACCAGACCGACTTAAAACTTTTTTCGTGTGTGTGTGTGACTTTGACAAATTAAGTACTTACTTTTACCTTTAAGTTTTTGAAAGTGTTTGACAAAGTGTTTGACAAACTTTTTAAAAGTAGTTGACAAAGTGTTTAAAAGTGTCTAACAGAGTGTTTAACAAAGTTTTTGAAAGTGCCTGACAAAGTTTTTGAAAAAAGTAGTTGACAAAGTTTTTAAAAAAAGTGGTTGACAAACTTTTTAAAAGTAGTTAACAAAGTGTTTAACAAAGTGTTTACAAAGTGTTTGACAAACTTTTTAAAAGTGTCTGACAAACTTTTTAAAAGTGGTTGACAAAGTGTTTGAATTACTTACTTCTCAACTTTAATTCTTAGACAAAGTAAAAAAAGTTTGAAGCTCACCACAAATCAACGTATTTACTTCTCGACTGTGGTCGACATTGGCAAAAGTATTTGTATTCATCTTTGAGAACAAATGTAAAAAACACAAAGTATTTGAAAAAAGTATTTGAAAAAAGTATTTCTTCTTTGAGAAAGAAAGAACCTTTCTTCTGCCACGTAGAACAAAGTAGTTGCTTTTAAACACTTGTGTAGTAACTCAAGTACTTACTTAGATAAAGTGTCTGACAAACTTTTTAAAAGTGTTTGACAAACTTTTTCAAAGTGTCTGACAAACTTTTTAAAAGTGATTGACAAACTTTTTCAAAGTATGAAAGTGTCTGACACAAAGTATTTGGTTCATCTTTGAGAACAAAGTAGTTGACAAAGTGGTTGAAGTGTCTGACAAACTTTTTTTTTTCACATAGCACAAAGTAGTCATCAAAGTAGTCATCAAAGTAGTTGACAAGTAGTTGGAAAAAATGTGGAAAAAATTAGGAAAAAATGTGGAAAAAAATATTTAAAGTGCCTGACAAAGTATTTGAAAGTGCCTGACAAAGTATTTGAAAGTGGTTGGCAAAGTATTTGAAAGTGGTTGGCAAAGTATTTGAAAGTGTTTGACAAAGTATTTGAAAGTGCCTGACAAAGTCTTCATCTTTGAAACAAAGTGTTTGACAAACTTTTTCAAAGTGTCTGACAAAGTCTTCATCTTTGAAACAAAGTGTTTGACAAACTTTTTCAAAGTGTCTGACAAAGTCTTCATCTTTGAAACAAAGTGTTTGACAAACTTTTTCAAAGTGTCTGACACACAAAGTATTTGAAGTGGCTTACAAAGTAGTCGACAAAGTATTTCTTTTTTCACACATAGAACAAAGTACTTCTCAGCTTTAATTCTCAGACAAAATAAAAAAGTCTGAAGCTCACTACAACTCACAAAGTATTTACTTCTCAACTGTGGTCGACATTGAAAAACTTTTTCAAAGTGGTCGACAAACTTTTTCACTTCTACGCCACACAAAGTAGTTGACAAATTAAGTACTTACTTTTCAAAAATATTTGTCACACACAAAGTATTTGTCTTCATCTTTGAGAACAAAGTGGTTGGAAAACTTTTTGAAAAATGGCTGACAAACTTTTTCAAAGTAGTTGACGACAAACTTTTTCAAAGTATGAACGTGGTTTACAAACTTTTTCAAAGTGGTTTACAAACTTTTTCAAAGTATGAACGTGGTTGACAAACTTTATGAAAGTAGTTGACACATAGAACAAAGTAGCCCCGACGACACAAAAAGTGAAGTAACAAAGTCTTTAATCTTTGCAACAAACTTTTTGAAAATGGTTTACAAACTTTTTGAAAGTGTTTGACACACAAACTTTTTCAAAGTGTTTGACAAACCTTTTGAAAGTGGTTGACGACAAACCTTTTGAAAGTGGTTGATGACAAACTTTTTGAAAGTGGTTGACAAACTTTTTCAAAGTAGTTAACGACAAACTTTTTCAAAGTAGTTGACAAAGTAGTTGACAAAGTGTTTGACAAACTTTTTCAAAGTAGTTAACGACAAACTTTTTCAAAGTAGTTGGCAAAGTAGTTGACAAAGTAGTCGACAAAGTGTCTGACACAAAGTAGTTGACAAACTTTTTGAACGTATGAAACTACGAAAGTAGTTGACAAAGTGTCTGACACAAAGTAGTCGACAAAGTGGTTGACAAACTTTTTCAAAGTGTCTGACAAAGTGGTTGACAAACTTTTTCAAAGTAGTTGACAAAGTTTTTTTTTTCACACATAGAACAAAGTGGTTGACAAACTTTTTCAAAGTAAAGTGAAGTGGTTGACAACTTTTTTAAAGTATGAAATTGGTTGACAAAGTTTTTCAAAGTGTCTGACAAAGTGTTTGAAATTGGTTTACAAACTTTTTAAAAGTAGTTGACAAAGTGTTTGACAAAGTATTTGACACAAAGTAGTTGGCAAACTTTTTTTTTCACACATAGAACAAAGTGGTTTACAACTTTTTGAAATTGGTTGACAAACTTTTGAAAGTGTCTAAAACTTTTTGAAAGTGTTTGACAAACTTTTTGAAAGTAGTTGACAAAGTGTTTGACAAATATTTCTTTTTTTACACATAGGAGAAACACCTTCTTCTTTCACGTAGAACAAAGTATTTGCTTTAGCTCACAACAACTCAAAAAAAAAAAAGTTTTGAAGCTCACAACTTCAATTAGCAAAAAAAACAAAGTTCAAAGCTCACAACAACTCAAAAAAAAAGTTTTGAAGCTCACAACTCAAAAAAGTTTTGAAGCTCAGAACAACTCAAAAAAAAAGTGAAGCTGAAAAAAAAAAAAGTTGAAGTAAACAATAAAAAAAAATTTTGAAGCTCAGAACAACTCAAAAAAAAAGTTTTGAAGCTCAGACAACTAAAAAAAAAGTTTTGAAGCTCAGAACAACTCAAAAAAAAAGTTTTGAAGCTCACAGCTTAAAGTACTTCAAGTAGCAAAACTCGAGTACTTGTACTTCTCAACTTCACAAGTAGGAAACAAAGCTCAAAGCTTCAAGTAGGAAACAAAGCTTAAAACTCAAAAAAAAAGTTTTTGAAGCTCACAACTTCAAGTACTTCTCAACTTCAAGTATCAGAAAAAAAAAGTTTTGAAGCTTACGTTCAGTACTTCTCAACTTCAAGTATCAGAAAAAAAAAAGTTTTAAGCTCAAACTTCAAGTATCAGAAAAAAAAAGTTTTAAGCTCACAACTTCAAGTACTTACTTCAAGTACTCTCAACTTAATTAGCAAAAAAAAAAACAAAGTTCAAAGCTCTCAAATCTGACTCAACTTCAAGTACTTCTAACTTCAATTAGCAAAAAAAAAAAGTTTAAGCTCAACTTCAAGTACTTGTACTTCTCAACTTCAATTAGCAAAAAAAAAAAGAACACAAGTACTTACCACACTACTACGAGAGTGGTGTACTTGTGTGTGTGTACTTCTTTAAAAATGTTGTTAAAAATTAACAGTAATAAAAGAGGTGAAAAAGTAAAGGATCTGAAGAAGTCACACAATTGAAATTGTTGACAAAAAAGATTTTTTTTCACCTCATGTAAATAATCACTTTAATAGGGGAGGAAAGTACTATAAGAAATGCCTGACATTTCAGTAGACGTAAACGCCGGGGGAGGGGTCCCCCCTACGTCGGAAAGTACGTACGTCCCCGCCGGATTATTAACAAAAAAAAACAAAAATTAATTATTTGTTTTTTTTTGTTAATTAATTTTTGTTTCTTATTTTCTAGGGGAGGAGGTAGTTTTCCGACTAGGGGGGACCCCTCCCCCGGCGTTTACGTCTACTGAAATGTAGGCATTTCTTATAGTACTTTCCTCCCCTATTAAAGTGATTATTTACATGAGGTGAAAAAAAATCTTTTTTTTCAACAATTTCAATTGTGTGACTTCTTCAGATCCCTCTTACTTTTTCACCTCTTTTATTACTGTTAATTTTTAACAACATTTTTAAAGAAGTACACACACACAAGTACACCACTCTAGTAGTAGTGGTAAGTACTTGTGTTCTTTTTTTTTTGCTAATTGAAGTTGAGATACTTGAAGTTGTGAGAGCTTAAACTTTGTTTTTTTTTTGATACTGATACTTGAAGTTGAGAAGTACTTGAAGTTGTATTGAAGTTTGAGAACTTTGAACTTTGTTTTTTTTTTGCTAATTGAAGTTGAGAAGTACTTGAATAAGTACTTGAAGTTGTGAGCTTAAAACTTTTTTTTTCTGATACTTGAAGTTGTGAGCTTCAAAAACTTTTTTTTTTCTGATACTTGAAGTTAGAGCTTAAAACTTTTTTTTTTTGCTAATTGAAGTTGAGAAGTACTTGAAGTTAAGCTTCAAAAACTTTTTTTTTTGAGTTTTAAGCTTTGTTTCCTACTTGAAGCTTTAGCTTTGTTTCCTACTTTGAAGTTGAGAAGTACAAGTACTCAAGTTTTGCTACTTGAAGTACTTTAAGCTGTGAGCTTCAAAACTTTTTTTTTGAGTTGTTCTGAGTTAAAGCTTCAAAACTTTTTTTTTTTTTTGAGTTGTTCTGAGCTTCAAAACTTTTTTTTTTTTAAAACTTTTTTTTTTTTTGAGTTGTTGTGAGCTTCAAAACTTTTTTGTTATTTAAGTTGAGAAGTACAAGTACTTGAAGTTGTAGCTTCAAAACTTTTTTTTTTGAGTTTTGTAGCTAAACTTTTTTTTGAGTTAGCTAAAGCAAATACTTGTTACGTGAAAGAAGAGGTGTTTCTCCTATGTGTGAAAAAAAAAAAATACTTTGTCAAACTTGTCAGACACTTTCAAAAAGTTTGTCAAACACTTTCAAAAAGTTTATCAACTACTTTGTGTTAAATACTTTGTCAAATACTTTGTCAACTACTTTGTTAAAGTTTGAAAAATCAAAACTTGTCAAACACTTTGTCAAACACTTTGTCAGACACTTTCAAAAAGTTTGTTAAACACTTTTAAACACTTTGTTAGACACTTTTAAAAAGTTTGTCAACCAATTCATTACTTTGAAAAAGTTGTAACCACTTTACTTTACTTTGAAAAGTTTAACACTTTGTTCTATGTGTGAAAAAAAAAACTTTGTCAACTACTTTGAAAAAGTTTGTCAAACACTTTGTCGACACTTTGAAAAAGTTTGTGAATTTAAAAAGTTTGTCAACACTTTGTCTATTGAAAAAAGAAAACTTTGTCAAACACTTTGTCAAACACTTGTAAAGTTTGTCAACACTTTGTCAATACGTTTGTCAAATACTTTGTCAATACTTTGTGTCAGACACTTTGTCAATATTTGTAAAGACTTTGTCAAACACTTTGTCAACTACTTTGAAAAAGTTTGTCAGACACTTTGTAACTACTTTGTGTCAAAACTTTGTAAACACTTTGTATAAACACTTTCGTAAGCCCAAACTTTGTTCTACTGACTTGAAGAAAGTTCTTTTTTCTCAAAGAATAAACACTTTGTAAAACATTTTCAAAAAGTTTGTAAACTTTTAAAAAGTTTGTTGCAAAGATTAAAGACTTTGTTACTTCACTTTTTGTGTCGTCGGGGCTACTTTCGTACTTTGAAAAGTTTGTAACTTTGAAAAGTTTGTAAACATTCGAAAAAGTTTGTCTCAACCACTTTCAAAAAGTTTTTCAAGGCTTTCCAAGGTTTCAAAAGCTTTGTATTTTCAAAAGGTTTGTCGTGTCAACTACTTTGAAAAGTTTGTCAACCACTTTCAAAAGTTTGTCGTCACAAAACCACTTTCAAAAAGTTTGTCAAACACTTTGTCAAACACTTTGCCAAACACTTTGAAAACCACTTTCAAAAAGTTTTTCAAGGTTTCCAAATACTTTCAAATATTTTCAAAAAGTTTGTGTGTCAGACATTTTCAAAAAGTTTGTCAACCACGTTCATACTTTCAAAAAGTTTGTGCGTCAACTACTTTGAAAAAGTTTGTCAACTACTTTCATAAAGTTTGTCAAACACTTTGAAAAAGTTTGTCGTCAACCACTTTGAAAAAGTTTGTCAACTACTTCTTTTAAGATGGTAACACATTGTTTCACTTTGTCAACCACTTTCAAAAAGTTTGTCGTCAACTACTTTGAAAAAGTTTGTGTGCCAGACACTTCAAATACTTTTTCCACATGTTTTCCAATACTCTGTGTGCTATGTGTTGTCAACTACTTTGAAAAAGTTTGTCAGCCATTTTTCAAAAAGTTTTCCAACCACTTTGTTCTCAAAGATGAAGACAAATACTTTGTGTGTGACAAATATTTTTGAAAAGTAAGTACTTAATTTGTCAACTACTTTGTGTGGCGTAGAAGTGAAAAAGTTTGTCGACCACTTTGAAAAAGTTTTTCAATGTCGACTACAGTTGAGAAGTAAATACTTTGTGAGTTGTATGAGCTTCAGACTTTTTTATTTTGTCTAGAATTAAAGCTGAGAACTTTGTTCTATGTTAAAAAAGAAATACTTTGTCGACTACTTTGTAAGCCATTTCAAATACTTTGTGTGTCAGACACTTTAAAGTTGAGAAGTAAGTAATTCAAAAAGTTTGTCAAACACTTTGTGTGTCAGACACTTTGAAAAAGTTTGTCAAACACTTTGTTTCAAAGATGAAGACTTTGTCAGACACTTTCAAATACTTTGTCAAACACTTTCAAATACTTTGTCAACTACTTTTAAAAAGTTTGTCAGGCACTTTAAATATTTTTTTCCACATTTTTTCCTAATTTTTTCCACATTTTTTCCAACTACTTGTCAACTACTTTGTCAACTACTTTGATGACTACTTTGTGCTATGTGAAAAAAAAAAGTTTGTCAGACACTTCAACCACTTTGTCAACTACTTTGTTCTCAAAGATGAACCAAATACTTTGTGTCAGACACTTTCATACTTTTTAAAAGTTTGTCAAACACTTTTTTTAAAAACTTTGTCAACCACTTTGTCAAACACTTTCAACTACTTTTAAAAAGTTTGTCAACCACTTTTAAAAAGTTTGTCAGACACTTTATCTAAGTAAGTACTTGAGTTACCACACAAGTGTTTAAAAGCAACTACTTTGTTCTACGTGGCAGAAGAAAGGTTCTTTCTTTCTCAAAGAAGAAATACTTTTTCAAATACTTTTTTCAAATACTTTGTGTTTTTTACATTTGTTCTCAAAGATGAATACAAATACTTTTGCCAATGTCGACCACAGTCGAGAAGTAAATACGTTGAGTTGTGGTGAGCTTCAAACTTTTTTTACTTTGTCTAAGAATTAAAGTTGAGAAGTAAGTAATTCAAACACTTTGCCAACTACTTTTAAAAAGTTTGTCAACTACTTTTAAAAAGTTTGTCAAACACTTTGTCAACTACTTTTAAAAACTTTGTCAACTACTTTTAAAAACTTTGTCAACTACTTTTAAAAAGTTTGTCAGACACTTTAAAGTTGAGAAGTAAGTAATTCAAAAACTTTGTCAACTACTTTGTCAAACACTTTGTCAAACACTTTGTCAACTACTTTTAAAAAGTTTGTCAAACACTTTGTCAAACACTTTCAAAAACTTTAAAAAGTAGAACCACTTAAAGGTGTAAAACACTTAATGAAGTAGTCATTGAAAAAGTATGTACTACTTTGAGAAAGACTTAAAACCTTCTTCAAACTACGTAGAAAAAAGTAGACACTTTAAAGTTCAAAACAGTAGATGTGGAAACTCAAGACTACTCTGAAAACACTTAGATAAAGCGTCTGACAAACTACTTTAAAAAGTGGTTGACAAACACTTTAAAAGTGGTGAAAAAGGTAGTCATTGAAAGAGGTTGACAAAGTAGTTGACAAACACTTTGTTAAAAAGTATGAAAGTGCTCCTAAAAGAGATCTGGTAGGCATCTTTAAAGTAAAAGAGGTAGTCAACAAAGTGGGCTCTTCGGAACGTGAGACAAAAAAGTTTGTCAACACTAGTCACTCAAAAAGTTAGAGATAAAAGTGAGTCTAATTTGACAAAGTCACACACACACCAAATGTCAGTAGTGGAGAAGGAAGAGGTAAAAGGAAAAAGTGGGAAAAAATTTAGAGTGCTGAGAAACTGTATTTTAAAAGTAAATTGAAAGTGATCTGACTAAGAGTATTTGAAAAATTTTTTTCTTCTCTCTCAACCGTGAGCGCGGGGCGGTGGGGGGGAAAGTGCTGAACAAAGATGAAAGTGCTGACAAAGTATTTGAAAAGTGTTGACAAAGTATTTGAAAGTTGACAAAGTATGTCCAAACAGTGCCTGACAAAGTTTCATCTTTGGGCAAAACCTTGAAAAGTGGTTGACAAACTGTTTTCAAAGTGTGACACAGCAAAGTGTATGACAAACTTTTTGAATTACTTACTTCTCAACTTTAAAGTGTGACACACAAAGTATTCGAAATGGCTTACAAAGTAGTCGACAAGTATTTCTTTTTCACACATAGAACAGGGCTTCTCAGCTGTTTAATTCAGACAAAGTAAAAAAGTCTTCCTCACAAAGTATTTTGAAAAACTTTTTCAAAAGTGGAGTTTTTCACTTGCTAACACAAAGTAGTTGACAAATTAAGTACTATTTCAAAAATATTGCACACAAAAGTATTGCATCTTTGGCAAGGGTGGAAATTTTGAAAGGCGACAAACTTTTCAAAGTAGTGACAAACATAGCACACAGAGTATTTGGAAACATGCGGAAAAAGTATTTGAAGAGTCGGCACACAACCTTTTTCAAAAGTGGACAAATAATGGTTGACAAAGTGAAACAAAGTGAAACAATGTGACCATCTTAAAAGAAGAAGCAAACTTTTTCAAAGTAGTGACCAAACTATTTCAAAAGTGGTCTGACAAACTTTTTCAAAGTGTGACAAACTTTTTCAAAGTAGTTGGGTTGACACAAAGTGTTTGAAAGGGGACGAACAAAGTATTTGAAAAGTGCCGCAGTTCACTTTTGAAAATTAAAATAAAAATTTTTTAATTATTTTTTTTTTTTTTTTTTTTTCTGACAAAGTGGTTGACAAAGTGGTTGACAAAGTGGTTGACAAAGTTTTTTTTTTCACACATAGAACAGAGTGGTTTACAAACTTTTTAAAAGTAGTCGACAAAGTGGTTGACAAACTTTTTCAAAGTAGTTGACAAAGTTTTTTTTTTCACACATAGAACAAAGTAGTTGACAAACTTTTTCAAAGTAAAGTGAAGTGGTTGACAACTTTTTCAAAGTATGAAATTGGTTGACAAAGTTTCAAAGTGTCTGACAAAGTGTTTGAAATTGGTTTACAAACTTTTTGAAAGTAGTTGACAAAGTGTTTGACAAAGTATTTGACAAAGTATTTGACACAAAGTGGTTTACAAAGTATTTGACACAAAGTAGTTGACAAACTTTTTGAAAGTGTTTGACAAAGTGGTTGACAAAGTATTTCTTTTTTTCACACATAGGAGAAACACCTTCTTCTTTCACGTAGAACAAAGTATTTGCTTTAGCTCACAACTCAAAAAAAAAAAGTTTTTGAAGCTTACGACTTCAAGTACTTGTACTTCTCAACTTCACAAGTAACAAAAAAAATTTTGAAGCTCACAACAACTCAAAAAAAAATTTTGAAGCTCACAACAACTCAAAAAAAAGTTTTGAAGCTCACAACAACTCAAAAAAAAAAAGTTTTTGAAGCTCACAGCTTAAAGTACTTCAAGTAGCAAAACTCGAGTACTTGTACTTCTCAACTTCACAAGTAGGAAACAAAGCTCAAAGCTTCAAGTAGGAAACAAAGCTTAAAACTCAAAAAAAAAAGTTTTTGAAGCTTACGACTTCAAGTACTTCTCAACTTCAATTAGCAAAAAAAAACAAAGTTCAAAGCTCTCACAAGTACTTGTACTTCTCAACTTCAAGTATCAGAAAAAAAAAAAGTTTTTGAAGCTTACAACTTCAAGTACTTACTTCAAGTACTTCTCAACTTCAATTAGCAAAAAAAAAACAAAGTTCAAAGCTCTCACAACTTCAAGTACTTACTTCAAGTACTTCTAAACTTCAATTAGCAAAAAAAAAAAGAACACAAGTACTTACCACACTACTACGAGAGTGGTGTACTTGTGTGTGTGTACTTCTTTAAAAATGTTGTTAAAAATTAACAGTAATAAAAGAGGTGAAAAAGTAAAGGATCTGAAGAAGTCACACAATTGAAATTGTTGACAAAAAAGATTTTTTTTTCACCTCATGTAAATAATCACTTTAATAGGGGAGGAAAGTACTATAAGAAATGCCTGACATTTCAGTAGACGTAAACGCCGGGGGAGGGGTCCCCCCTACGTCGGAAAGTACGTACGTCCCCGCCGGATATAGGTTTAAGAAATTGTGTTATTTCAACTTCTTAAACCAACAAAAAAAAACAAATAATTAATTTTTGTTTTTTTTTGTTAATTAATTTTTGTTTTTATTTTCTAGGGGAGGTAGGTATGTACTTTCCGACGTAGGGGGGACCCCTCCCCCGGCGTTTACGTCTACTGAAATGTCAGGCATTTCTTATAGTACTTTCCTCCCCTATTAAAGTGATTATTTACATGAGGTGAAAAAAAAATCTTTTTTGTCAACAATTTCAATTGTGTGACTTCTTCAGATCCTTTACTTTTTCACCTCTTTTATTACTGTTAATTTTTAACAACATTTTTAAAGAAGTACACACACACAAGTAGACCACTCTCGTAGTAGGGTGGTAAGTAGTTGTGTTCTTTTTTTTTTACTAATTATTTAACTGTCGTGATACTTGTGAAGTTGAGAAGTACGAGTACTTGTGAGAGCTTTGAACTTTGTTCTTTTTTTTCTGATACTTGAAGTTGAGAAGTACTTGAAGTCGTAAGCTTCAAAACTTTTTTTTTTTCTGATACTTGAAGTTGAGAAGTACTTGAAGTTGAGAAGTACAAGTACTTGTGAGAGCTTTGAACTTTGTTCTTTTTTTTCTGATACTTGAAGTAAGTACTTGAAGTTGTAAGCTTCAAAACTTTTTTTTTTCTGATACTTGAAGTTGAGAAGTACTTGAAGTAAGTACTTGAAGTTGTAAGCTTCAAAACTTTTTTTTTTCTGATACTTGAAGTTGAGAAGTACTTGAAGTCGTAAGCTTCAAAAACTTTTTTTTTGAGTTTTAAGCTTTGTTTCCTACTTGAAGCTTTGAGCTTTGTTTCCTACTTGTGAAGTTGAGAAGTACAAGTACTCGAGTTTTGCTACTTGAAGTACTTAAAGTTGTGAGCTTCAAAACTTTTTTTTTTTTTGTGTTGTTCTGAGCTTCAAAACTTTTTTTTTTTGAGTTGTTGTGAGCTTCAAAACTTTTTTTGTTACTTGTGAAGTTGAGAAGTACAAGTACTTGAAGTTGTGAGCTTCAAAACTTTTTTTTTTTGAGTTGTTCTGAGCTAAAGCAAATACTTTGTTCTACGTGAAAGAAGAAGGTGTTTCTCCTATGTGTGAAAAAAGAAATACTTTGTCAAACACTTTCAAAAAGTTTGTCAACCAATTTCAAAAAGTTTGTCAACTACTTTGTGTCAAATACTTTGTCAAATACTTTGTGTCAACCACTTTGTTCTATGTGTGAAAAAAAAAACTTTGTCAACCACTTTCAAAAAGTTTGCCAACCACTTTCAAAAAGTTTGTAAACCAATTTCAAACACTTTGTCAGACACTTTGAAAAACTTTGTCAACCAATTTCATACTTTGAAAAAGTTGTCAACCACTTTACTTTACTTTGAAAAAGTTTGTCAACCACTTTGTTCTATGTGTGAAAAAAAAAACTTTGTCAACTACTTTGTGTCAAAAAGTTTGTCAAAAAGTTTGTCGACTACTTTTAAAAAGTTTGTAAACCAATTTCAAAAAGTTTGTAAACCACTCTGTTCTATGTGTGGAAAAAAAAACTTTGTCAAACACTTTGTCAAACACTTTGAAAAAGTTTGTCGTTAACTACTTTGAAAAAGTTTGTCGTTAACTACTTTGAAAAAGTTTGTCAAACACTTTGTCAACTACTTTGAAAAAGTTTGTCAGACACTTTGTCAAATACTTTGTCAGACACTTTGTCAAACACTTTGTCAACCACTTTGAAAAAGTTTGTCAGACACTTTGTCAACTACTTTGTCAAACACTTTGTGTCAAATACTTTGTAAACTACTTTGTATTAAACACTTTCGTAAGCCCAAACTTTGTTCTACTTGACTTGAAGAAAGTTCTTTCTTTCTCAAAGAATAAACACTTTGTAAAACATTTTCAAAAAGTTTGTAAACCATTTTCAAAAAGTTTGTTGCAAAGATTAAAGACTTTGTTACTTCACTTTTTGTGTCGTCGGGGCTACTTTCGTACTTTGAAAAGTTTGTAAACCATTTTGAAAAAGTTTGTAAACCACTTTCAAAAAGTTTTTCAAGGTTTCCAAATACTTTCAAATATTTTCAAAAGGTTTGTCGTCAACTACTTTGAAAAAGTTTGTGCGTCAACCACTTTCAAAAAGTTTGTCGTCAACTACTTTGAAAAAGTTTGTGCGTCAACCACTTTCAAAAAGTTTGTGCGTCAACCACTTTCAAAAAGTTTGTCGTCAACCACTTTCAAAAAGTTTGTCGTCAACTACTTTGAAAAGTTTGTCGTCAACTACTTTGAAAAAGTTTGTCAAACACTTTGAAAAAGTTTGTAAACCACTTTGAAAAAGTTTGTCGTCAACTACTTTGAAAAAGTTTGCCAACTACTTCTTTTAAGATGGTAACACATTGTTTCACTTTGTTTCACTTTGTCAACCACTTTCAAAAAGTTTGTCAAACACTTTGAAAAAGGTTGTGTGCCAGACACTTCAAATACTTTTTCCACATGTTTTCCAATACTCTGTGTGCTATGTGTTGTCAACTACTTTGAAAAAGTTTGTCAGCCATTTTTCAAAAAGTTTTCCAACCACTTTGTTCTCAAAGATGAAGACAAATACTTTGTGTGTGACAAATATTTTTGAAAAGTAAGTACTTAATTTGTCAACTACTTTGTGTGGCGTAGAAGTGAAAAAGTTTGTCGACCACTTTGAAAAAGTTTTTCAATGTCGACTACAGTTGAGAAGTAAATACTTTGTGAGTTGTAGTGAGCTTCAGACTTTTTTATTTTGTCTGAGAATTAAAGCTGAGAAGTACTTTGTTCTATGTGCGAAAAAAGAAATACTTTGTCGACTACTTTGTAAGCCACTTCAAATACTTTGTGTGCCAGACACTTTAAAGTTGAGAAGTAAGTAATTCAAAAAGTTTGTCAAACACTTTGTGTGTCAGACACTTTTAAAAAGTTTGTCAAACACTTTGTTTCAAAGATGAAGACTTTGTCAGGCACTTTCAAATACTTTGTCAAACACTTTCAAATACTTTGTCAGACACTTTCAAATACTTTGTCAGGCACTTTAAATATTTTTTTCCACATTTTTTCACTGATTTTTACTTGTTTAAAATACAACGAGATTCTGAATAACCAAAATTGTTGAAAAACTTTTTTTTTAAATATCTCTCTCCAGAACTACGTGAAACAGAACATACACACACACCAGACCGACTTAAAACTTTTTTCGTGTGTGTGACTTTGACTTTGACAAATTAAGTACTTACTTTTACCTTTAAGTTTTTGAAAGTGTTTGACAAAGTGTTTGACAAGTGTTTAACAAAGTGTTTGACAAAGTGTTTGACAAAGTGTCTGACAAAGTGGTTGACAAACTTTTTAAAAGTGTCTAACAAAGTTTTTAAAAAAAGAAGTGTTTGACAAACTTTTAAAAAGTAGTTGACAAAGTTTTTGAAAGTAGTTGACCAAATTTTTAAAAGTGTTTGACAAAGTGTTTAACAAAGTTTTTAAAAGTGTCTGACAAACTTTTTAAAAGTGGTTGACAAAGTTTTTAAATTACTTACTTCTCAACTTTAATTCTTAGACAAAGTAAAAAAAGTTTGAAGCTCACCACAACTCAACGTATTTACTTCTCGACTGTGGTCGACATTGGCAAAAGTATTTGTATTCATCTTTGAGAACAAATGTAAAAAACACAAAGTATTTGAAAAAAGTATTTGAAAAAGTATTTCTTCTTTGAGAAAGAAACAACCTTTCTTTTGCCACGTAGAACAAAATAGTTGCTTTTAAACACTTGTGTGGTAACTCAAGTACTTACTTAGATAAAGTGTCTGACAAACTTTTTAAAAGTATGAAAGTGTCTGACAAACTTTTTCAAATTGGTTGACAAAGTGTCTGACAAACTTTTTCAAATTGGTTGACAAAGTGGTTGACAAACTTGT
>JASANH010001491.1:0-18333 GCA_030248295.1 Mesodorylaimus sp. YZB2_4 | reverse complement strand
GCGATATATCCTAGTCACAGCCCCTCTCGTCTCATCGAAACTACAGTTGGTAAAAATACTTGATTTTAATGCGTATGCGTATACGTATACGCAGAGTTCTTTAATGCGGATGCGTATTGCGTACTATCAAAATTGCGTACTACTCAAATTGCGTACTCTAAGATGTATGCGTACAAGTTTGCGTATTGCGAATTTTTCCTACTATAGCTTATAATAAATCTAGTCCAATACTGCAACTAACTATATGTGCATAACTGGAATATCAGCCACCACAACTGTATTGCAGCCTTAAAAAAATGCAGAACTTGTCGCTGCCACTTGTGATCAGTTTAAAAACGTCTTCAAGGAGAAATTTCTATTAGGTTCGATCACGCGTTATATCTCCGGGGTTCATCTCTATGCAGTCAGCGACCCGTCGCGGCCAGCAATTCTTTCGGCTAGAATCCCTGCCTGGCCAGTGTTCATTTTAGGCCAGTGACTCTCAGCATGTCTGCATCCGCATCCATGCCTTGGTTAACAACAGTCAAGATTCCAACAGAACATTGATTAACTGGCTGAAACAGGAATGGCTGAAAGGGGACTGTGGCTGGAACAAAAACTACCCTGGCCAAGCTGGGAATTTTTCTAGCTGAAAGGGGCTCTGGCCGAAATGGGTCACAGTCGGCACAAACACCTGGACCAGGATAATTTCAAGGGAACAAGCTGCCATATATCCTTTTAAAAATCCAAGAACCTGGCATGGACTTTGGGCAATGGAGCCAAAGTCTTCGCTACAACTAGTAAGCGAACGACTTCGAGCTTCCTTGACATCTTTCTAGTTTAGCATAATTAAAAAATTTTTAGCAGCAGCCACTCACTCGCTGTATTAAAACAGCTGTCTTTCTGGCCAATCATTTTAAAAAAAAGTAGTTATACAACTATGAGCATATTCCTCATATCCTGAATGCGCATGGGCTCGCTTCCGGAAGATCCTAATCGAGCAACCTTGAGCAGTCATGCCAAGTAGTAAGTCACTTTGCTGAATCTTATACAGATTCTTCCACCCCTCCACAATGTATATGAATGTACAAAAAAAAATACGAGTCGGGAAATATTAAGACCACGTAAATAAGCTGTATTTTTAGCATCTTGCTGCAGAATTTCAAACTTATTCTGAGTGAACTCTGTAGTAAACTTTTTAAAGTAACTTGACCACTCCCTCCAACCACTAAATTGACTAGTACATTAGTCCCAATTACATATATGTGAAATGAAATAGATTATGGTACAAAATTGAGTTATTCTGTAGGTACTCCTCCGTTGTCCTGACACAAAGTCAGGAATCGCGCGATAAATTCCAACTTAGTTGGAGCCACTTACATTTCAATACGCATTTTATGTATTGAGTACAAGCAAGTTCGCGTATGCGTACATTGTTACACCAGGTCGAATGCGTATGCTTATACGGACGCGAACACGCATGCAAATTCTAATGCGTAATACGCAAACTTTGCGTATTCATATTTTGTATGAAGCCACCTGTAATCGGAACCCAAGCCGCGATACAATTAATACAAAAACATTCTGTTATCCTCGCCATCCATATTTGAGCGCAGAGTTCATTCGGCACTGTTGATTCTGATATTGTGTTCCCGCGTTGAGCATGATTTAAAATTGTGCATGGATCTCACCCAATCTGCAATGTGATGAGTTTCAGGTACGAAAGCAATTATAACGCGCCCCAAATAGGTGGTTAGGCTATACTGAGGCGTTGCCACTTCTCGTATGCCTTCTCGTAAATTAGGCATATAAATCTCAGGGTATTCAGAATTAAAACACGACTCTTTTCCGTGGTTGAATAAGTCCAGTTAGGAGAGTAAAAACTTATCTCTACCTTTAAAACTGAGAACATGCATCTCAGAATGGGTGATTTGTATCATATAGTTTTTATCAGTAGTGTTCGGCTGGATGAGTTGCTCCAACGAATAAATGTAAAGATCAAATTGAAGCTTCGTTTGAAATGGAAAATAGGTGTCAGCCGATAACGGCTATAACCTAAATCCATCACAAAGGTCCACTTAAGTGCTCGCCTCATAAAATGAGCACCTATCCTTTTTTTGAGGGTTCATCGAGAGTATCTCGGTCCCCTGCCTCCAAGTATAACAGGGCTGTGTCATTCACTCGGATTTGAGCCTCGAAGAGAGGGACGCGGTCGCTGTGGTTGACACGACAATAATTTTGAAAATGTGTAACACTCTCGATCGTTAAGCAAAAAGTTGTTCGCCTGGTCTGAGGACTAGAGGCCAGTTTCACAATCGCCTGGGACATGTCCTAAATATTAGGACACCGTAAGTCCTATCTCATTATTGCGATTGGATCGTCCTAACTTAAGGACATGTCCTAGCTGATTGTGAAACTGGACCCAGTTGGTCGTACAAACGCAAACAGTCCAGGCTTATTAGGTAAGTTTAGCTCCATTAGGTGAAGTAGGGATTGCTTGCGACAGGAATCGGCGGAACTGTACGACTTGCACTTCTTCTTACTCACCACTGTCGCTTCTGACCAGAGAATTCTCACAACTTTCCTCATCCGCTAAATTAATAATAAATTTTGATCAGCAAGGATTGAGTATAATGCTAAACTCGTCAGAGGATGTACCTGCTTTTTGTTTCATCGCCATTTCTCCCACAGAGAACAGTATGACCTGACAATACCCTGTCTCGCTTGTATAACCCAACTGTTACTCGTAAGCATACCTCCTAGCTGGTCTTTGTATGTAGGAACAATCATAATCCATCAATTTTTTATTATCGACGTGAGCCATGCAGGAATATTACGCGTAGTGACAAAGGCTAGATTTCCATACAGCATCACAATTTTATTAATATCTAAATTTTTTGCGGTATTTTTGTTTTTTTTTGGTTTTTTTTTTTTTTTTTTTTTTTTTTTTTTTTTTTATGGGGATACAAGCATTGCGACAAGTGGGTACCATCTAAGAAAGTGGTCCCAAGAGAAGCTCACAATTGCATGCTTACCGAATGCAACCTGTGCCGCGCGCTCGTACCGCTTGTTACTGATCATACCACATGATTCTGAAGTTTCGCTGTGCGATGACACGCCGCCAGACATGATATTATCAAAACGGGGAAACAATTGAAAAAAGAAATCACCAAGCTGGTCTCGCGAAAGAAGCGAATATGCGAGCTATTTGTTAGTATCTAAATTTAAACATTGACTCGATCCAGCCATAAATCCGCCACCCTTCTTATTCGTCGTCCAGCATTAACCGGAAGCAACTCATTTTAAGTATTGAAGAACACAGTAAATTCTTTTTCGAAAAGTTACTCTTGTAATTGATCAAAAAAAGTACATTGCGTGACTCGATGACAGCGGATTTTCACGCATTAGAGTTTATCAAATGGCGGCTACGTTGCTGACATATTGTTCAGTGATAGAAGGAATTCACCTACAAGTATTTCATAATGGTGTAGAGAAACGATATAGGCGATATCGACTGGATGCAGTCTCTATTGGGCAAGGACCACAAGTGCTTAATGGAGTGCGGGATCCCAAACAAGACACTCTATGGTTTTTTCATGAGTAAGATAAAATATTACGCATACGCTCACTCTTTTAGAAATAAAAAAAAAATTGGTAGGCCTCAATTTTTGGGCAATTTCTGGAGCCAAATATATTTGCAGGCAGGTGTTTCTCATCGCAAAGAGCGCGAAATTCAAACAATGATCTGATAGAGACAAAAGGGGAAACATGTCGCCGTTGTTCACGAGCCGCCCAGTGCTGGTGGCTTGCGTGGCTGTTTGTCTTTCTCTGAACTAATCGATTACGCGTCTTTACGTCAGCGCGAAACAAACATGACACAAGACGTGGCACAGCCAAGACAAAATGACTAAGCGCGAAGAACTAAAATCCGAAGGGACCGTGGTCGGTGTCTACTTCTAGCACCTTCTGCAAAATCATTCTCCCTTACCATGCTTGGCAAGCATCACACCTTAGCAGTACTAAATATTGAGATTCTTTACAGGGGTTTTCTCTTCATCCAATCTGTGTTCGCTCGTTCTACGTGTGTCATTTGGCTTCCATTTTTGCGCTCACCCGCCCAAAATCTATTTGTTTTCTCCCCAGAAAAAGCGAAATGGACTTGACGGGCGGCGCACAGATGATTTGCATGGTGTACACAGTGATGTCTATATGCCACATACTGCGTAGTCAGACAGATTGCTTGTCATTCACTGGGATTCATCTTGTTGCAATTGCAGCGCAGGCCGCAGTGGTGCACCCGTTCTGGGCGCCCTTCTTTCAAAATAGGGAGCCCGAGCTCGACTCTATGAGATGGTAAAAGTTTGTATCCATTGAAATTCTTTTTTGCCTAAATCCGAGTGCTCAGTATTGAAAAATAAAGTCTCGCTCGTCAGAAATCAGCAAAACGGAAATAAACGCCGATTTTATTATGAGGAAGCCAAAAACCGCCATTGACAGTACAATAAGCTTCGCATGATACCATGCTGTTACTAATTCGTAAGTTTACCTTTCCATATTGCATGCCCTCTGTCTTAAGAAAACCCTTTTTTTCGTTCATGCAGATACAAGATGCAAATGACAGAGTAAAATGTCGTTGCGGTGCTGGTGATGATCAGGCAGTCAATCCAGAAACATGTATCTTTAGTCTGCATTCTCTTCTCGAGCGCATGTTTTTGCAATTCCTCCCGATTTCAGGCGTCTAGATCGCATGCCGCAGCTTTTTATAAAACTACAGATTGCATGTTTTATTTTATAGTTTTCAGTTCTTGAGCTTACATGTACTTACAGCATTGCTCTTCTTGTTTTGTGGGTAGTATTTTACTGTGGGCCCATATTCGAGTTAAGGCTCACATTTGAGATTTTTTCAGGCTCACAGGTGACAGCGTGGCGAAGATCTCATCCGCACATACTGTATGCGTGTTGCTTCCATTTGCTAATCGCACAGCAATGTAAGATTGCGTGTTGCTTCCATTTGCTTATCGCACAGCAATGTAAGATTTTTCCCACAAATCGAACAATTTAAATTTAAATGCGTATATTCCAATAACGGTGCATCGAAGAGAGTTCTGGTTGAGCTTGTTAAAAACCCGCTTTTTGCGCATCGAGTGATGCGTTCAACAAGCTGGCTACATCTGGCGCAAAGAGTACAATAGCAAACAGATAACAAACACGAATCAGCGAATCAGCTACTTCATCGAAACGCCTTAGTAACTTTTGTGACCAAGCTTTCGAATTTCTTGTTCCTAAAATGCGCAGAATGGATGGCCAGTATTTTCTACCTTAATGATGCAGCTGGCAATTATCCAGGGCACGGCGCACTCGAGTCTGACTCACAGAATTTTCCCCCCTCAGCAGCATTCACATCTGTCTCAAAAAATTACTTATAAAGGCGCCATTCGCTCATTAAACACGTCTTTTTGTCGTGAATTGCTAGGGATATCCAAAGCAGCCGCTACGTTCAATGCACTGTTAAAATCATACGTTTTTTTTTCGCACGTCGTCTTTTCATCCGACAAATTTCGAGCCGAATCACAACGATACCGACTAGCATCTTCCACTACGCCCGCACACTAAAATGAATAACTATAAGCTGCAATAAAAATGATCAGCATCTGTTTGATAAAACTCGCCTTCCTGCATTTGCAATAGCTATGTATTTGCAATAGCAGTTTCATTCATAGCATAACTTATTGCCTACGGAGTACCTAGTACAGCAACTTGCGCGTGCAGTCATCATCAATCCTCGCGCCAGACAGCCGCCGCCCCCCTCAACCACGCTACTCACCCTACAGCCAGTAGCTGCTCCGAATCCCATTTCCCCGCTCCCCCCCATGCGGCCATTAAACCCATTATATTCTCACTCAAAGAATGAACGTGTCAAAAGAGCACGGAAAGACATATCGGAACAAGATAAAGAACGCGTAAGCAATCTAACAGTAGCGATACAAAGAATTTTGTTTTTTTCATTTATTTCCAGACCGATTTTCTCTGGTAAAAAACATTTTTCAGGTGAAACTCACTTCCTGAACACAGATATGGCCTCGAAATTCAACAAAATCCCACACTTTTTTTTTAATCCTCACTTTTCCTCCATTTTTCGCGCGCCTAGAACCACGTATACAACTTCTGGCCACAGTATGACAAAGGGAGGTCTCGCGCGCACATTTGGCACAACACGTCCAATCCACCACTTGCAGCTAAGACGACGAAACTGACCTTCACGCCATAGTAAAGCTGTGCCGCTTCCAGTGACTTCTGGTTGGGCGCGCGGGAGAATACGGATAGGCGTATTTCTACAAGTATTTCTTTGTGCATTGCACAAAAGGAGGGAAAATCGTTCGTGGGAAATGCATGACTGTGGCAAAATTTATTAAATAATAAATGGCAGACAAGTTTTTCTTGGCGATAGAAAGAGATTGAGATATGTAAAGATGTTTCTGAGTTTTTCGTATTGGTCTGACTTACTCACAGAATAGGCATTTTGTAATCTGTTCAATAGTCCACATTGTCTGCGTATGTAGTCTTGGCGACAACTTTATTCCGTTTGCGGCATGTAATTTTTACCTGCTTTTTCGTAACTTGTTTTTATTTTGAAATATTGCTTGCTGTGTCATGAACAAGGTTGACTAGAAGAGAAGACCTGATCAACACATGGTTTTCTTGTTGGGCGGGATCAACGTCGTCTTCCAATGCGGCCATTGTTCAGCTGTTCACAATTGCGGTTTGCTGGCCATAAACCACCTGATTAGACGGCTATTAATGCATGAAAAGTGGGCATGAGAACTTTTGGAAAATCTAGGTGGCCTGGAAATAGGCGAAAAGAAGACTAAAAATAATGCTTTTGTCCACATCAGGGGCCACAATTTTCTAGGATCCATAATTTTCTAAGAGAGCTGTTTTTTAGTTGTAGACCTGGCTGCTTCCCTATTCAAAAGCAACCAAAATGATTAGCTTTGCCTTGGCTCAAAGTTCCAAGCCGACCTTGCCCATACTTGGTAAAGAGGGATTCCACGTTTATTGCTCGACCATATTCCTAGGGCATGTGGGCTGAATTAAAGGCTGTTTAACGAAGATCAGACCATCTGATCATCAAATTTCGCCAATAAAATTTTTAACCATATGTCTGGGTTCTTTTAACTTTTTGTATAACTCCCTGCCATTACAAATTTGAAATGTTCCAGTTGTTCAATCGGGAGCAAGTCCTTCTTCTGGTCAGTATTAAAAAATCACAAATCGAATCAACATTTGACGATATGGGATGAACTGTCTCACGATCAGTGCAATGGCGCCTCGTGGGAAATCGGGGGAAGCGAATTGGTGAAATTTGGCTTTTTACCTTATTGTTTGTGCTTTTTCTCTAGTTGCTTTACCAGTTCACTATTTGTTTAAAACGGGCTCTCGATGTTTGTCAAGTTTTGGGCATGCGATAATAAAATCACTTAAGGTTTTCTTAATGACATCATAGTAGGACCTCTACTCAAAGGAAGCAGCGATCTTGTCACGACTAGTTGTTTTCTCGATAAGATTTGCCAAGATCCTAGGGTTACTTGGCCAGTTCTTGACATCTTTCTATCAAGATCCAGTTACGATCTAATCACGACTTGACAAAAAGATTTCTACAGATCTTGCCAAGAAACACAAAATCGGGCAATGCGGGAACATAAAAAAACGCAGAGTTCTTTCTTAACTTGGTTTTTAGGTTTGGAGTTTTAAGTTTAAGGTTCTAATTCTTGGGTTTTGGGTTTTTCTCTAGAAATTATTAAATATGTAGAGAAACTCCAAAGTTTTACAGTACTCTAGGCGCTAACCACTGCTGACCAGTTAGCCAAACGCCTCTCATTATTTGCACAGAGTTTTTCGCCGATGGGAGCAAATCACAATTTTTAGTTTTCTAAAGTTTGCCTTAACGGCTGGCGATGTTATCTTGTAAGTCCTGACAGCACTTGAAAAATTTTTACTGTCACCCTTAACTACGCAAGTGCCAAACTACGATGTTCCGCTCAACATCAGAACTTTTCCTTAGGGGAAAAAAGGAAACTGAATTGACAGGGGTCAGTAGGAGTCTATTTATTCTGTAAATGAAAATCGATTGCGAGAAGTGTTTGTGTCAGGATCCTCAGAATCATGAAATGATCGAACTTAAACCATACGGCGATTGGCACTGCTTTTCTTGTCATCACGACAGACAGCACTTGCAGGTAAAACAAAACTTGCTGGAAAGCTTTTTGTCGTCGAAAAACAGCTGATTGATGCACTCAATGTGGAATGACTAATAACTCAATGATTTCTAATCTTAAACTGTCCATCAGATAAAAATCTGTCACTGCGCGAAAGGCTTTTAAAATTAAGCCACTGCTTTCCATCACTGGGTTTACTGGGTTAACTGGGCTTATACTTACATACAGCACATATGTGAGCGTGTACATATCCATACGTAGGTACATACATATATCCTGCAATCAAGAAGTTTTGGCGTTTCACATCACCACCACAAGTACAGAAATAGAAAACTCGCAATAAATTGAAGAAAAACAGCAAACAGATTTTGCACCACGCCAAATACCCAGGGCAGCCTACTAAGTCGTCCGACCTAGTACAAGGTTGGAACGCTCACCCAGTTGCCAGCTTCATGCAAAATATCGATTGCCAGTCGAGCCTCTACAGGCTGCGCGTATACAAGCCGCCATGCTTGGAGTTGGGCTGCAAGGTTCGCACTCTTGAAATGGCATATAAATGCTGCCCCAATCACGAGCCACCCTGCGAGTGTCAGGACTGTACTAATTGTTAGAGAACAAAGGACCATCCTAAACTTCAGATCGTAACCCAATTAGAAGGTTCAGATGGTCATTCTTTGGATTAGATAAGATCCGATTCGATCCGTGAGCACGGCACGATCTCGAGATTTTGTGCTGTTTCTGCCAAATAACTGTTCTAAAATAAGTCCCCCGGCTCCATTAGAACAAAGAATCATTCGCGCTTCAGAATTTTTCTTAGAGCGATGACTGGGGTCTACTCTCATGAGAACTCTTTCTGGTCCATTTCTGCGAAAAAAAGGGCAGGTCGCGCTAGAACTCAGATTTATTTTTTTTCTGGTTCAACCGCATAAAATAAACGAAAAAAAAGTTCAGAGTTGTTCCCTGCCCTAGTTCGACCGCGGCATGAGTCCCCTCTCCAAGAACAATTCTTTAAATTTAACGATTCTCTGTTTTAATGTAACCTGGAGACCTGTTTGAGAACTGTTCTTTTGGCAGAAGCAGCACAAAATCTCGATATCATGCCAAAATGCATTTCTGGATCTGATCGGACAGAATTCGATTGAATCTGATCCAATCAGATCTGGAAAATCACCATCCAAACCTTCGGATCGGTTCATCCAATCCGAAACTCTAAGCCGGTGGTGGCTTTGTACGTGCAAGCAAACAGCCAATTATTGTGCGAGTTTTTTGTACCAATTTCTAATATGGTGTTATGTGACCAGTAGTCCATGCCATTTCTTCGCTATTTTTCTGCTCATAATTAGATCGTAACAAGTGAGCCTCGCATTATTCTTTCAGGCCAGAGAAAACATGGATGATTCACGATCAGATTCTGGAAAAAGTTTAGAGCCAGACAACAGAAATATAGGTGTGGGGTCGAAAAGCCTTAAGGATGTACATACATTAATTGAAAAATTTTCAGAGTTACAATAGTAGGGTCATTTATGAGCAATTTATCTAAATACTTTCTGCTCTATCTATGATGAGCAGTGTTGTAGCTTTGTGAGAGGCGCTGTTTGTGACTAATACCAGCTCTAAAATTACAAAGAATATCATAGGAAAAGTCTCTGAAAAATTGTGATGCGTTCGTGATTGGTCAAAAAAAATTAAAGGTGTTCCACAAGATTGACTTTAAAACATCTGGTCCGATCCGACAAACCCCCATCTGTGCCAGCCGTGAGCCATGGTATTTATGCCATCATGCGGAGATTTGGGGCTGTTGTGTCTGAGCAGATCTGATTCTGCGCAGCGAGCAGATTAACCCAAGGCTTCCTTGAAAGAGCCCTGAAAGCGAAAGATTTTGATGCTTGGATAAATTTTGTATGCAAACAATGAGATTGTGATGGCTGATAAAAAAAATCATAAGGATGCAGTGGTTTCTCAATGGTACCTGCATTGAAAGGCAAATTTCACGTTGGAAATCTTCTCCTATTTTCTATCAGGGTGCTGTGAGATCCGCGGGCCGAATTCACAGTAGCAACTTTCTGTTACCGTAAGTAATTTTTTGGTCCAGCAAGTAAAAGGACAACAGTAGGGCATGTTGCAACAGTGAACGCGAAATTTGATTGGGGCGGCAGATAAAAGAGACTACTGTGCGTAAGGGGGGGGGGGGTAAGGAGGGCGGGACTATGCATGATAAGGTTGATTGCAGATTTCCTTTGAAAAAAGATACTTTCGATGAAGAGAAAAGATAATTTTGCTAGCAAAATGTTAAATCTTTGGAGACCACGACGACAGAAAAGAGTCAAGTAGGTGAGAAAGTCAGTTTTTATTAGTAGAAAAAGATTAAAGCTGATAATTTGTCGTTTGAAATGACATGTAGGCTCTGCTCTGCTTCTGGCTATGCTTGCTTCCAATGTTTTTGTAGAGCTCACTTGACATGGTGACTTGAAGTGCAATAATCATACAACCTGTTTAGGAGTCGGAGGTGGATAGGTACGAGATAGATAATCAAGTGGTTAGGCCTAAGAGTGAAAGACTCGAGAAATGCGTTTGCAAAAGTGTAAACATACAACTCATTATTGCTCAGACATACATACATATATTGTGCGTTTATTATCAGTGTCCGCGTCCGAAAGGTTATGAAGAACGATGTTGCGGAAAGAATGAGTTTAATTGCCTATCGCTAGTCAAGCTGATCTAAACACACTATAAACATCTAAAAATTATCTGAGCATGAACGCAAAAAAATCCAGCAACTGCTCTGTCACTTGCTTTTCCCTGAAAGCTAGGGCGTGTGCGATACTTGTGTGCCGTTTTGGCCAATCATGAAAAATTTTTCCCTTTCATCATCCTTGAGAGCGTCCGCATCGTCTTCTCTCTCTGAATCGTCGCCCCAATTCTTGACCTGTCATTCCACCGTTTCTTTCAATGATGTCTCGCTGTGGACAGTTTCAAAAACAAGCACTTGCTCTAGTGGACTTTCTTTAACTCCAAATCCACAAAAAATGGGCGATGGGGACCGTGAAATGGGAATGATGCGCGTGAATATTGACAGACAAAGAATCGTGCTTGCTAGCGTCCTCGCAAAAGTAACCAGTAGTCTTAGTACTCGTTCATCAATAACCAACCCTTTTTTATAAGATGACGACGATGGTTCTAAAAAGTAAAACTAATCTTGGGTAACAAACTTACGATAAAAGGCACAGAATTTCTAATTTTATAGCTACAGTATACAGTAGAAGGCTCAAGTAAAAATCCGCTTTTTAGATTCCAGGGTGAGAGGCTACTTACCTGAGGATCTGGGGCATAATTTAAAGAATCCGAAGAACAGTTCTACAGACTAGATCTTGAAAAAATGAGCTCGAAATACTCCCCAAAAATTAATGCGAATGCGACTTCAAGCTTAAGTCTAACCAGCCTTGTGAAGGAAGTTTTCATCACACTTTTATCGCATGAGCAGGCAGCATTGAGCATTTTCTGTGAAGAAAGCCACAAGCGTCAGAAGTACATTCGTTTGAAAAGAATTCCACTGCTTTTGACGAATCAATACTATAAGATAAGCAATCCTGTTGGGCTATGGCGGCAAAAACTAGGCTTTTGGAAGAATTATGTGCTCACTTAGATTAAAACTTATAACCAAACTGGTTGAAGGCTCATTAGATATGCTCATTGCTCTAGGAGCCTTTTCTTCTACAACATTTATGCCTCCTTCGGATAGTACAGTACTTTTAATTTAACACAAATAGGTAGTGAGTGCTTTTAAAACTTTTTGTGTTTATCGGACTCAATTTTATTCTTCCAGGTGGTCTTTAATCATTTGGAACTTTGGGGCTTTCATTTAATACGCTTGCAATTAGGTCAATTAGGGTCACTGTGGCTGGCTGTCTACTGTGTTGTCGACTGCAGGATATGTACTGATTTGAAGTGGAGTCTTATCAAATGCTGTCTATCAATACAAATTGTAGTTGATTTGCTTGTATTATTTTATCATGGGCGAGTGATCACGTGATGTGTTTGGGGCCCATATATATACTGTGCTAGGCGTTTCTGACGCCTTTTTTCTTAGGATTACGCAGTCACTTTGCAATATATCGCTGCAACTTTGAGGAGAGTGATTTTTCAGTTTTTTCAGAAAAGGCGGTTGATTCGCAGATTGTATTTTTCAGGCTCGTCTTGACTGAAACTTCCGTGAGAGCATACTGTACATCCCAATTTTAAAAAAAATCTTCTATTAGACAACGAAGTAGGTTAGCCCAGCCATCATACTCTAACCAAATGCAAGGTGAGACTAGGTTGCCAGGGCTCTCTTGGCGACGCATGCCTGAGTGGGCTGTAACTGTAAGAGGATCCATTGTTAGGTTTTAAATTTTGAATCAACAGACTTTATTGCACATTCTGGAGAAAGTATAATTTCAATTAGATAGATCACATTTTGTATAATCGTTCGCGCAAGAGAGGATAATCGTGCTGTAAATCAGGTGAAATCGCTTCGGGCTGTGCTAGGACAAAGTAAAAATAATCAAGTAAAAATCAAATTATTGCCTGGAAAACCTGGAAAAATCAGGGAGAATCATTTTCTGCGCCTTGTATTAACCCTGCTTCGAGTGACGTATGTCATTCAAAGTAGACGTCATAGCTAGGTCAATAAAATATCATCTTCAGCCTGCAGGCCTGTTAGAGGGTCCTGCCTTTTAGTGGGCGGGTGTGTGTGTCCCTGACATGCGTTCCATTCCCCGAGCCCACTGGGAGGACACAGAACCCACTGTGGTAAGCTCACGAAGTACTGAAGCGATGCTTCGAGTGGAGAGACCGAAATCGAACAAATAGACAGTTTCGACTGCCCAGCTGGGCCAACCCGTTATTGTCAGAAAATCTATCTTGTGCAGGTGCCATTGCCGCGGCCCCCTCTATGTGGCCTCTATGCGCTTATGTGGCTGAAGGAAGAAAGGCTCTGCTTGACAAAATCCTACAAAATCCTACCAAATATGCTTTACTTTGCAGGACTCCATCCTGACAACCGATCGACATTAGCAATGTGTCGGTTATTGTATTCCATCCTGTGTTTTAAAGTTGGCCTACTTTTAATGTTATACCCATACCATACCATACCACCCCCATAGTAAGGTGGTATGGTATGGCCAGTACAGTTGTATGGTCGAACCAAGTGCGGGCTTGAAGCTTCCGGCTTTGGCAGGTCATATTTTAATCTTATTCATCTTCTGGGTGTTATTCGTAGAAGATGGGGCTCATCCTTAGGGAAAATGATGCGTAGTGGGTATTTGTGCATATTTCTTATCAACTCACTCATTTTTGAGTTTTAGCATTTAAAGTTTTGGAGGATCAGCGCATTTGTGTGGCGCGTAGTTATAAAAGCTGAGTAGGCAATTAGATGCGTAGTCAAAGAAAAGGGATTCGAATGATTCAACGTCAACACCATCCATCGTTGGACTCGCGAGGTCAGCAATTACGAAAAATCGCTGTTACGTATAACACCGCCTGCCACCCATGTCCTTTCCAGGGGCCTCCATATTTGCTAAGCAAAAAAATTTGACCACTCACTTTTAAACAATTCCTTTAAAAATCCCTTCACAGCGATAATTTCAGCATTTCGGAAACCATTTTGAGCACGAAGTATAAGGAAATTGGTGTTTGTAGGACCAGTCTCCAAATACCCATCTATATTTTTGTTTGCTATTTATATTAGTGTGTTCTTAGAAGCTTCCATGCTACCCAATCCCCGAAGCTTTTGTAAGGGCTCTAATCTGACTATGCTCTAACTGACTGTGGGAGGGCTACAAGCAGTTCCGCGAAGCCATGCGCATCTCGAGAACCGGATTCTGCCACTCAGCAAAATTTTTTTTGTCGTCCTGTGGGCCCTTTTGAGAACTGAAAAAACTGTTTCAATAGCAAACTAATCAAAAGTCTTTTTAGCGATCGTAACGGCAAAAATGGCAAATGGGTTAGAAAAGATGGACGCGGTCAGAAAGCCCCCTAGGGCGGCGGCCCGTGTTGACAGCGACATTTTTCAAGTGCTGACCTCGAGAGTCCAACAATGAATGGGCAGTGTTGGCACAGACCCATTCGAATTAGTCATTATTCAGGCTCTGTAATAAAAGCACTTGATAAGTTGCTGCCAGTAGTGTATCTATATCAAACTTACTACACCATTTTTCCATGTTAGCCCTCTATTACATCTGATTGGCTGATGGGCGGAGTCACGTGACCGCTAGGCCACGCCCCCTCGCTCTGATTGGTCGGCCGCGCGCACTCGCGTCACGTCATAAAGCTAGCCCGCTAGCCCCCCCCCCCCCCCACGCCGTCTAGCCAGCCGGCTGGCTATTGTCTTAGCGCGGACTAATTAATTGGGTAATTAAAAAAAGTTAATCAATTGGGCGGGCGCGTAAGCCCCCCACGCCGAGCCGGCTAGCGGTAGCTGTTAGTTTTTGGTATAGACGGATTCGAATTTTGAAAAATTTTAAATTGGACGGCTGGGGTGGAAAGGACTCGTTTCCTAGCAACCGGATATATCGCATGGCTACTGTCGACGCCTCTCGTTTTGAATTTGAGAATTTTAAACCGACCGACCAAAATGTTTTAAAGTTGACTAGATTTCAAAGGCTAATCGGAACTGGATGTTCGATGGGAATATTCGGCCCTACTGGTACTAATTCAAAAAATTTAATTTCAATTTTAAAAATTAAAATAAAGGCTTTTTTTGTCGCTTTTTTGATTTTAGGATCGGGAAAAACTTCCCTGTTAGCGTGGCTGTTGATCGATTCCCACCTCTATTTCGTCAGCAAGTTCGCAAAAATCTATTTCTATTACGTCTATTATCAACCGCTTTACGATTTTCTAAAGCAATCTTCAAAAGATCATATCGAATTTGTTCAAGGATTCCCCTAGCCACCACCCCACCACGCCACGCCGACTGGCTGGTCAGCTGTAGTCTTATAAGTAAGCTAATTCAATTTTGTAAAATTTGAAAAACTGGCTGGCTTGGGTCGGAGGACTCGTCTCCTAGCAACCATAAGTCGAGTGATTAGTACAAGAAATAGAAAAGCCCCTCCCCCTGACGTCTTGTGGAAAAAAGACAATAGTCGACAAGGCTAATTTATCAAATTTGAAAAACCCGTTTGCTGGGCAACGGGTGAGAAGTGTTAGTTGATGAAAATGAGTGGCTAGGTCTAGTCACAATATTTTGGAAATATGCTTTTCAAATTCCCGAGACACCACGCTTGACTATGTTAGGCAAAAACGAAACTACCAAACTAATCAAAAAATGAACGAACGAATAAATGATCTCTCCGCGGACAAACCACCTATTATATGTCTGGTTTGAATCAATAATGGGCGTTAAAAACACGTGACCAACGACGAATGAAGGGGGTTGGTTATTGATTTTTCTGTCTTTTAGCTTCGAGACGTGGTGCTAACAATTGAAGCTGGCCTACGCGAAAAATGAGTCAGACAAAGTTCCTCCTCGTCTTTCTCATCACACGTGTGAGTTTTAATTTCATACAATTTCCAAAAAATGTTGCTCAAAAAATCTTTTTAGTTTTTCTATTCGGTTCTGGCTGTGGCCGAGTGCAGCTGCGTGCAACGAAATGTGAATCAGACGACTATGCTAAAATGCGTTGGTGGACCTGTCTTGCGTTTTGAGCAGTACAAAAAGTGTCCCTCGGCTAAAAACATGCTCTTCTATCGAATCAGTGATCCAAGAGGTTTTTGGAATTACATCAACATATCTGCTCATTTTGAACACATAAACTGGCTACGAGTACATTTGAATCGAGTAAATTGCGCCAAGTTCTGTCAAAGCCGATTTTTTAACACGTTTTCTGGTCGAATCTAGAGCAACTGCGAGTGCCAGAAGACAGTGGGGTACTTTGTTGAATGGGTGTCGAGTAGACTGTATCTAACGCTTTCCTTGCTTATTTTAAAGACGTAAGAAAGCTGAAAATGAAAATTCCAGTCAGGAATCTCCTAGTCAGGAAATGATGTCCAACTCTAGCGCTGCGCTCGTAACGAGGTCAATCGATATTGGACGTGGAAAACTGGAAAGACGAGTGGGAAGTTAAGTCCTTGAATTTAAAAATTAGCTCCTTTTGCTGATAGTGGCAACTGGTTTATAATGTCGAATTGTTCTTTCAGGACTCTGTCAGTTACGTCAACAAAGCGAGGAAGTGATCCGTTGGCGCGATTACCGTTAGCTGCACCCGCAGCACTGGCCGAGCAATACATTATTCGTGCCAAGTACCCGTGCGTGGAAGAATCAGCTGATGTGCATCACAGTGTGCCCAATACTGGCACTACATCCATGGCTAACAGTTCGACAACCGTCGAAAGCTCAACAAATTGAACGCGTGGCGACAAATTTTTCCTCAAGGACATTTTACTAATCTGTTTGTTATCTGTAATCGATCTGTCGAGGCGCTCACTGTTACAGTATGTCAAGCTTAGAGTATTTTGAATCGTCTGCTACAGTACAAATTTCTACCAGGTGGGTAAGCAGTGAGCATAACCTCAGTGAGCAGCGCGCGTCGAAACTGAGGTACGTATATACAGTAAGAGCGATCACCCATCTCTGTTTTGTGCCGTTCTTCGAAATACTTTTTATTAAGTCAAAAATTTGATAGTTGATTTAAATCGGTCTGACCTCCAGAGGCATCAAATAAATATTGTCATACCAGCAGTCTTTGAATACACAGACTCATGATATGTCGAATCTTATATCTGACGTGAGCCTGGTTCCCTTTCGGCACATGGATTGATTTCATTGGAAAAAGAAAAAAGTCAAAATGTATATTTTTAATAAGATCCAGGTGCAAATATAAAAAACTGCATTATTTTAAGATATATACAGTTACAAACTGGAACTGAAAGTGAATCTTTTATTAGATTCAGAACTGTAACAACGTTAGGCTCACATTCAGCATGTTTTTGAATGACACGCCCGACATTGGAGCGAGCTATTTGAAAGAGATACCCAGAGATTTTTAGGAGAAACCCAACTAAACTCTTGGTTTGGGACTCGCGGATTTGAATAGATCTGCATGTACGAATGTCAAAATATTTGACCTCTTGCAGATTTTTGACTTTGACACAAGCCCCAAAAAATTTTTGACTTTGACATTGACTTTGACTGAGGCCAAAATCTTTTTTGACATTGACTTGGAGGGATTTTAAAAGCATACGATTTTGACAGAATTTCGACTTTGACATCGACGTCAATTGCAACACTTGACTCTGAGACCTGTGGTCAATCTACGTATTTTCCCAAAAATCTTTACTATCTGAGCAGAAATCAGATTTTAGATTCGATGATATCCATAGATTCAACCCCCACGTGAGAAACAGCTTCCTGATACCATCGGAAATGACGAGTCACTACAATCCCATGCACCGATGCAACAGCAACAGTACTCTTTCCTGCTAACTCGATTTTCGCAGAGTTCTCGCGAATAATCATCGCCCCCAGAGAACATACCTTTACTGAGTGATGAACACTGTCATAACTGAGCTAGTTCTCATGCTCAGAGATACGATACGTCCCAGCCAAGTTCACGATTGTGCTTCCATGTCTTCATCCCACTAAACCCGTTCCGTTAGTTGTTGCGTAATTAAAAACCCAGAAATTTAGTCCCTACCAGCACTGTAGGAGACAAAAGCATAAGTCATCGGAATGTCGTTTCAAGAATGCTACTTGTTATAAATGTTTTGAAACAAGGGCATACTACGACCATTTTTCGGCAAGGCGACAAGTACAAATTCCAATCGAAGAATATGAAATTTCGTTTAAAAGCAACTGACAGAGAAATCAGGTGCCGAAGCCGTTGAATGCGAGTCCACCGCCAGTAAAGAATCATCTGCTGACGAAGAGAAGGAAATTGATTACATAGGTGGCATCGACGGCAGTCAGTTCGAAGTCCAGTTTAAAGTTGACAGCGAACGTAAATTTGAATGACTGTCTAGACAGGTGAAATTGTTATAGTAGTAGTAATCACAAATTTTGCAAGAAGCATGATAAGACATTGAAAAACCGGTTTTACTACTAGCAAAATTGACATTGCGAGCGTACAGTGGCACCAAAGTGGGAGTCTTGGGAGAGGCATCCTTC
>JASANH010000480.1:0-18424 GCA_030248295.1 Mesodorylaimus sp. YZB2_4 | reverse complement strand
CGTGAAAGTTCAAAATGTGCTACACCCGGGTGAAAACAAACTTTGGTCACCCTACGGAGGACCTATAACTTAGGAAGCAGTTGTCATGGGTTGGTACAGAGGGGATGGAAATATGGTAGGCGGTGACTTCACGGGAGAGAGGTGAGTGATATCACCCTGCTAGTTCAAGGGCACGTCCAAAATTTAAACTTCCTCGCGACCTATACTAAACACATCGTGGCACTTTTGCTGTTCGGTCCTCAGGCAAAGGTTGGAATGAGGCTAGTATAATCGTAATATCAGCCTCAGCTTACTCATATATAAGGCGTAGGCTCAGGCTGATACTAATAGGCTTAACCCAGCCTTATACCAGCCTTTTCCTGGATACCAAACTGCAGAAGCGCCCAAGTCGTAGGAACAGTGTGAAGGTCTGTCGCGTTGGCATCAAAGTTTTTTCACATAAGTAACTTTTTTAGGCTGTGGGGCTTCGCTAATGGATTTGGCCACGATATGCAAACGAGATGCTTCTCTGGTGAGTATGGCGTCGATGTCACGAACAATGTTTACAGCGCCTTTCAATCTCTATATTTTGATTATAACTTGCATTTGTCAGACAAAGTTGACTACGTCAAGCTCTTGAACGATATTAAGCCGAAATTAGCTGCTGGAAAATCGTATTTTGAAATAGGCCTATTCGAAAGGTTGCTATTCTGGATACAAATCTACAAAACGTTTGGATTTTGGGCCCATCGTGAACCGAGCAAGCGATTTCGGGAACGATTTGTGGATCCAAACGATCCCGTCTGTGGTGGAGACTTCCAAGTAGAGCTAGATGCAACCTACGAGATTCTAAGCGATCTTCTCCAGGTGGACCTGACCAAACATTTCGACGACTACAGAGTGCCCCTGACTGATGCTGTCAAACAACGTGTGGCTGAGAGAGGTTTCAATAAACCAGAAGTCAACTTGGCTGATGAAGTTGTCAACTGGTTGAAATCCCATTTGACAGTCCCCTGGGCTGGTTCCCATATATGACTAAACCAGACTGGGCGCTCCTTGATTTTATTGAAACTGGCTTAAGCGGGGTCCCAGTACCCCGAACCTTGTGTGAACTTGATAATTTTTAAAAGTCTGTCAGGATAAAATGCTCTGCTTTTTTAATCACGTGGTCATTTTTTATTCCAGGTGTGGCGTTTCACAGTAGCTTTTGCATTTTTAAGGTTGGCATCGGGAATGCTAATCACTGATGTTGTGTTCGGTTGGTCGTGAGTGAAGGTCATAAATAAATCTGATATCGATGCTGTGTCAGAATCAGCGGCTTGTGATTTATGCAGGCGGCTCCTGCATAAGAGACACGTCTTGTTAGCTCTGGTAGTGACTGTACTTGTCGATATCCGCCTTGTCGATGTCTGACATTTTAAAGTTCTCTACCGCGCTTGCGACTTCAGACAGTGCATTTGATAGTTCTTCGCACTCTTTGCAAGCCATGTCGTGTCCATTAGTGCATTGCTCTGAATATGACGCGTTTTCACCCTCGCTAAGTGCGTAGGCAATGCAATGATCAGAAAGTTCTGAGTGAATGGAAATATGGCTCTTGTAACCACTTTTCAGATAATTTTTCCCACATTGAAGCTTTTTCTTCACACGTTGTTGCCATTCCTTTGACACATGGCCTTTCTGCATCAGTACTGTGGCCGAATGTACAAATGTATCGAAGGCATTCCCACCAGCGGATGTGAAATAATCAAGCCCTGAAACAGAATATTTCCCCATGGTACAGAGTAAGAAATAGAAGTAATTATTTATTAACCTTGCAGTGCTTTGCGCTTTGAAGCCTTGCACTCTTCCAAAATCCGAATAAGGGAGGTCTGTTGCAGTTGTTGGAATTCTGGTGACAAATTACCCGCTTCAATCTCTTCGGCACAGTATAGGCGGTTCTGCCGGATAATTCGGTCTGGAATGGCATCTCTTATAACATTTGGAACAATTACTTCTTCGCCGCTGCTTAGCTTAATTGTCGCTTCCGCGAACGGTAAATCAGAGACTACGTTGAAGGACAGAATGTAATTGATGAAATGTTCTACCGCAACAGGATTGTAACAGACATAGTTTTCTCGATCCTTGACTTCGCTTTCCCTCGCCTGGCGTTTCGCTCTGTAATAGGCTGACTCTGTCAGTCCCTCAATGAGCAATTTACAATCAAAGAACGATAATGAATTTGCCAGTAATGCAAGATACTGCTGCCGGTCGCTTGACTGACTGGCTTGACTGTATGCAGAAACAATTGCTTGTACCAATGTATCGTGGCCCAAGCTGGCGCTTCCGCATTCTATTTCCTTGCTCACAATTGCATCGTACAATTGTTCTGGGGCTTTAGGACATACGCGCCGCAAAACTTTTTCAATAAGTTGCTTTGCTTGCGTGACATGCTGAGCTCGGCTCCTTATGTCCATACTGGAGAATTCGGTTCGTCCAACTCTTAATTCTTCAATCCCAGCAAGCTTGGCGAATGCTTCGAATATTTTGTTCTCTTCACTGATATGATCTTGGTCAATCGCCCTTGTTACCGATGCCCTTAGATGAGGTGGAATGTAGCTTGTCGACTCCATATTTTTTTCTGCTTGCTGGGGAGAGGTCACGCTAAGTCATGGGGTCTTCGTCCCTGCAACTAGTAACTTAGACCTGGGAAACTTAGATAGTACCAGGCGCGAGGCTAACACGACTGGTTATGAAAAGGTGTCCTATTTAACGATTAAATACTAAAGACTCACAAAGGTCTGCTAGGGCTACTCTCGGGTAGTTATGCTATGATACAGGTCATTACGTGCCTCAGAGAAAACGAGTTGTCACTGAGCTTGTATCGTACCTTGGGGTAACTCCCTAGTGAGTTCCGATGTAGGAGACTTAGGGTTGCTATGAAGGTTCACAAAGGCTTCAGCTAAGGTTGGCCTGTCAAAAGGTCGGCTCTGCAATAGTACGGGTCTTTACGCTACTCAGCGGAAACAAGGGTTAGCTGTGCTTGTACTATACATAGAAGTGACTCCCCAGTGAATTCTGACGTGAGTAGTGGATCCAAAGTAGATTCCTGCGGAACTCGGTTCCCAAAATAGAAATCCTTACCCTCAGCAGGCCATAAGGGTCATTGGCTTAGGGAAACTGAGTCTGGGCACCGTAGGTGAGAAACCACTAAACAATGCAAGTCGTAAGACTGAATATATAATAAAATATAATATAAAAATCGATACATTGAACCGTAGTCCAGGGGTATATATATATAAAGTGGTAGAGACTTAGGAGTGAAGTATCTAAACTAGAAGCTAGGATAGCCTTAACACTCAACGCCTTTAAGGGAGGGTGTAAAGTTAATAGGATATCAAAATACATCAGAAATATACAAGGGAGGGTATAAAGTCACACCTGGCATATGATCGCCGGCCCTACGGGGTAAGTCCAACGAGGATTGAGTATCGTTGGAGCGTAGTATGACCAGCACTGCCCTCAGTTCTCCCTCCCTTCTCCCCCTTCCTCCCCCCCCCCCCCTTCATACGACTTCAAAAGGACGATCAATTATCAATAGATCAATTCAATCCATCGAACGCGACGATGAGTAAGAATCATTTATCATTAGCCTAAAAGCAACATTCTTCACCCGTTTAATCTTCTGATTTTTAGCAGCTTATGCAACTGCTTCTGCACGTATCAACAATTATGTAGTGGATCGCGCAATTGTAACAATTGTGCTTGCGTTTACGCCCGTTCGTCAACGCGTCCAAGTCATTTAACGAACCTTCTACTTCCACAACAAGAAAGCAGCAATGTATTCACACAATGTAAGTAACATTTTTCAGCGAATTCTCATCTATTGATTATTCGCACCCTGCCTATTCATTATTTGGAGAGGATAAAAGCGAATATATTTGCATGATTTGTTCATTTATTCTTACGATTAGCTCATACCACGCCATGATACAACTAATTCGTGCACACCGACCCTCTCAGTTGCCGTCCGTCATGCGACAAGAATCTAACTTTGGCCCTCGTCGTTTGCACGACCATCACGCTTTCTCATACAACGCCCCCTTCAGTACTAACCTTTTTTACGAATAGCCAACAAGTGTCTCCTGCTTTACGTGTGCACAGCATGTTTCATATGACTGCTTCTATCATTCATATAACATGAAGCTTTCGCTGCTCCGAAACTTGTCCACAGGACTCCTGTCATCAATGAAGCACTAGTGTTATTTCCTTAACGAGCATCTGTGCGTAGTATGGCCGATGTCAATGTTCCATAGATTCGACAAGAGCATAAAACATATGCCCCATCGAAGCTCCTACAAAAGTCCCTGTCGATCAATGTTGCACGGGAACAAGCAAGCATGCCTGTTCATAGTAGCTCTGATGCCACTGTTTTTTAAATGTGCTTTCAAAAGTCACATTTGAAAAAACGACTGCATCTCATTCACTGACAATAGTGTCATATTCTTTTCAAACGTGAATGCTACCGCTTCCCAGGGTAAGAATAGTACAAAAAATGAGGGCTCAAAAGAAACTGTCGAACAAAACATGGACTGGACTAGTATTTCATTGAATGTAAAATCGATTACAACACATAAAAAACAAGTAGCTAACAGTCGGAATTTAGGTACGTCATATGCTCGATGTTAGCCATCTTTGTGATTTTCAATTGTGTGACCATTTCCGTTGCAAACACCGACGTCGACAACCGGAAGATATGGAGGCAGTGGACGATTTGGCGGAGCAAGTAGTGAATAAAAACGTGGCAGAAATGAACGGAGACAACAGAGAAGATGAAGACAAGGTCGCCGGGCGAAAAGTCGAAGAGCACGAAGACAAACAGGAAGAGGGGCAAGAGGTAGGTCTCCTGTGCAAAATTTTTATCATCTCGCTGCGGTTTTTTAATTATAAATTTCTGTGTCTTACCGATATTTTACTCTGGTCTCGCATTCATCGATTCGCCCTATCGGACGACCTAGTTCCTGATGAGCGGGTATTTGTGACATTTTCGGAACATAGCTGACTCTCAGGGTTAGGATATAGGATTTCTAATATTACAAGCTGAGATGGCCATGGAGAAACAGGTAATCTAAACATACATATAAATAATGTAATGTCGTTGTCTGGATGTCATGTTTTCTGTTCCTTTTTATGCCTGCTTGAAGCATCCTCCAAATGGTTGATTAGTAAAAAAATGTGCAGTAAATAACTCACGCACTGAAATTTATAGTACCAGGAGAATAAAAAATTGAATTTCACTGATTTGCATGCTTTGGATATAAGCTAAGTACCATTTCGAACCGTCGAAATTCAAAGTTTTGCGCACAGGCATGCTGATGGATAGCGATGCGGAATGGATTTTGATGCTCAGGTACAGTTGTATGAGCATATTTTTTAAAAACCAGCTTAGTTTTCGACCAATTTTCGGAACTTTGAGGTCGACGTGGTCGCCACTTATGGACTTTTTATTGATATAGCAAGATCTAGCATGCTTCGGAGTATATAGATCTAGAAAATCAGATGTCTAAACCGTGATTTCGATTTTTCGTGGCGCTTTTCCTCTTTCCCGCGCATTCTAATTCTCATTCACTTTGACAAAGATCTCCAAAATACGAATGATGAATGCGGTAGAAAAGATTTAAATGTAATGTTCTTGATCAGTTTTTTATCCTCTTTCAGAATATCTACTTTAAATTTGGTTTTCTTTGCTGGTTGTTAGGAAAACGATCGTTTTCTGTACCCCACCCATTCTTGACCAAAATCACGCGATTTGCGACTTGTATTTTTGGGGAATTTTTCGTTTTTGTTTATGCATGCAGAAGTGATGACCAAATCTTGGGACCGTCATTGGAGTGGCAAACATAATCATGTGAGCACGATTCAAGTGGCTTGATGATATTCATGGGACCCCCACTACAGTGGTAAATTCAAAACAAAAGGATTTACTGTACTGATAGCTCCAAAACGCGAAACTAATGTTTCCCTGAGCTGCATATATGACAAGTATCGACTTTACGTACACCGTCGTAGGCAAAGCGCAATGTTACTCCCATACTTCGGGGTTGAATTCATTCATTCCTAGGAATTTGAATCTGAAAGTCATGAGTTTACTCGCGATTCCCACCCTAATTAAAAAGCCAAAACCGCTCTTATGTCATACGCGGCGCGCAAACGGGAGATTCTCGTACTCCCGATGGTAAGGTGCGGGCACTTCTTGCATCATCCGCGTTTTCTTCAAATTATAGGGCTCGGCAATTTTCACTGCCCAGAGCCATGGCTACCCCCCTTCAAGGGTCAGGGAGGTAGTTGTGGAAACATGACCTTGACCCATGTTTTTTTCTCTGGTTTGTCTCTGTGCATATAAACTGGAAAGGTATGGTAATGCGAAAGTCAAAAATGATTCACTCCCTCCTCTTGGGCAATATCGCCCATATTTCACCAACCCGTGGTCTTGGAATAATGTAGGGTATATCAAAAAAATTTTCGGGATGATAAAGCTTTTCCCTGTTCTCACAGCTTGTAAGAATTGGAAAATTTCTGCACCCAATAGGGCAGATACCTGAATTATTGTCTTGATTTGACTTTGTCTACGGCTTGTCTGTTTTGCCGTGGAGTCTTTCTGTTTTTTTTTTAAAAACCATGCTGCCTTTTCGGGCTATATAGCTAGATGGATTGTCAGACTTCTCAAATAACACGAGTATTTTAAAGTTGAAGAGTTAAAAATTTTTAAAAAGATCACGCAATAAAACTTCATTCCCTTCATTTCCCTAAAACTTATTTGTCTCCTCTACTGGCTTGCTTGACGACTTGCGCACCAATTTGCCAACACAAATGGTCTTGGCGCCTGCTCCTAGGTTTTTGCTTGTGGCCTGATGCACTCTTCGTCTTTTCCATGGTAGTCGACTTCGAATCTCCGAACTGCAGGTCAAATACAGGAATCGACTGATGCAGCTGTTGAGATAAAGAGAGAAATTCAAAACCATTTCGCTCGGCTCGTTGTTGGCCCAGAAAAGGAATATCCATAAAATATATGATTCGCTATTAAAACTGTGGATATGAGACCGAATTGGAACATGAGTTTGGACTCCTTGGCTCGTCGTTTTCGATCATCTTCCGATTGCAAGCTGGTTCCGACGCGACGTTGGATTCTCCGATGTTGGATATAAATCATGACATATATCAGAGCTACACCCAAACATATGCTGTTGCAAATTGTGGCATTGAACTTGCCAATTGATACATACTGTCAGGAGCACAATACCTATCGAGCATCTTCCTCTTCAGCGGTACGCAGTCCTTGGAATAAAAAGATGAAATCTCTCTCTGTACTCGTACTGATTGGGTATTATTCAAGGGAAAAGTGGCGACGAACAGAACGTGCAGAAGAGTAAACATGCCACACTGAACACAAACCCCCACAAATCATAACCTGATATTGATGGCTGCTGGTCGGCCATCCATCAGGAGGACTTTAAGAGCCGTAGCCTGTAAAGATCGACCGACACCTGGACGCTTTTTTTCTAGAACCTTGATTTTAATAACGAATCTGAATTAGTTTTCCGCGCTGATTCTGGGTCCGTGATTGAAAAATTCTATGTTGAGCCGTTCTTTCAAAGTTGCAATTTAAAGTCGCAAATCGCGTGATTTTGGTCAAGAATGGGTGGGGTACAGAAAACGATCGTTTTCCTAACAACCAGCAAAGAAAACCAAATTTAAAGTAGATATTCTGAAAGAGGATAAAAAACTGATCAAGAACATTACATTTAAATCTTTTCTACCGCATTCATCATTCGTATTTTGGAGATCTTTGTCAAAGTGAATGAGAATTAGAATGCGCGGGAAAGAGGAAAAGCGCCACGAAAAATCGAAATCACGGTTTAGACATCTGATTTTCTGGATCTATATACTCCGAAGCATGCTAGATCTTGCTATATCAATAAAAAGTCCATAAGTGGCGACCACGTCGACCTCAAAGTTCCGAAAATTAATCGAAAACTAAGGTGGTTTTTAAAAAATATGCTCATACAACTGTACCTGAGCATCAAAATCCATTCCGCATCGCTATCCATCAGCATGCCTGTGCGCAAAACTTTGAATTTCGACGGTTCGAAACGGTACTTAGCTTATATCCAAAGCATGCAAATCAGTGAAATTCAATTTTTTATTCTCCTGGTACTATAAATTTCAGTGCGTGAGTTATTTACTGCACATTTTTTTACTAATCAACCATCTGGAGGATGCTTCAAGCAGGCATAAAAAAGAACAGAAAACATGACATCCAGACAACGACATTACATTATTTATATGTATGTTTAGATTACCTGTTTCTCCATGGCCATCTCAGCTTGTAATATTAGAAATCCTATTTCCTAACCCTGAGAGTCAGCTATGTTCCGAAAATGTCACAAATACCCGCTCATCAGGAACTAGGTCGTCCGATAGGGCGAATCGATGAATGCGAGACCAGAGTAAAATATCGGTAAGACACAGAAATTTATAATTAAAAAACAGTAGTTATAGTGTGCGTCGCGCGTACGTTTTAAGCTGGGGGCGAAGCCTCCCCAGCTTATCATACCAGCTTATTATCACCCCTCAGCTACTGACCACTAGCCTTAAGCCAAGCCCCGCAGGGTCTTAATTAGCTTACCACCCTAATAAATACCCATTCGTCAGTCCTTTGAGACCCTTCTTATCACTGTTAGCCCCTTATCAGTCATTAGCTGAACCTTATCAGTATCTAGTCATTAGCTGAACCTTATCACTATCTAGTCATTAGCTGAACCATATCATCGACTAGTCAGCAAGTCAAGCTCCAATCGTCTTATCATATCACAATAGCGATGATCCATAATCAGTATTTCTGGAAAAGTGAAAAGTTTTGCGCCCAGTAAGATTCGAACCCACCCTACCCGATTGAAAGTCGAAAGTTCTACCAGTCACACCACTAGGGCGGTTTGCAATGAGGGTCGGGTGTGCATAGTGAAGACAGTTGCCGATTAGAGAGTTCGGCTGTGTGACTAATTTCGGAATTGTGTCATAGTCTGAAAAGTTACATGTCATCGGGGGCTGTAGAATTCAAATATTTAATGTCTTATTATGACTTCAATAAATGTATATAAACTTACGTCATTTTCCCATCAAATTAAACATTAACATTAACATTAAACATGATTTTTTAGCAGATGTTCTTTATATTTTTATTATATTCGCAAATATATATATATATATATATAAATTTACAGTTGATGGCGACAAAGCGGGCATGACGGAGAGATTGCACCATCAACCCACCGACGAAGACATGCCGCATGGACCGAGTGTCGGCATACGATGTCGGCGACCGTTCCAACAAGGGGCAATAGACAGATGCAGCAGTCATCTTCTACCTGCCCCTCGACCGCCACCACGTTTTTCTCCGTCCATGCCTATAAAACGTCTAGTTTATTTTTTCTACTTTTAAATAACTTGCAGCATTTTAAAATTTTACCTGTATTGTTGGCCAAGATATTGATGACCAACCCTCCACTTGACCGCCATCTAAACGACCCTAAAAAGAGCAGTTTGCTTATCTCGAAACAACCATACGCGACATAAAAGCTTACCACAGCAACCAGCTGAGGCCCTCCCAACAGTTGACCAAAACCCCCCGACGGATTCGGCTCAGCGTTCAGATCCGGCCACCCCTCTGAGCGGCCGTAATCCACTATCGGGCCTTGACGGCTGAAACGAGGATATAAAGTTTCACAGGATAGGTGGCACACACTTGCAGCCACTCACGCTCCAAAGTATTGAGCCCGCATCCGCTCCCGCATCGCCCGCCCCTCTGGTTAGCGCACAAAGGCCTGAGCCAAAGATTTGTAACTGGCTTTTTCTTCTGCGGACAAGGCTCGCCAGGCCTCATCCGCAAGGTGGCACGCCTCGCGCATGGAAATAAAAACGCCTTCGGCTCGGCGTTGCCGGCGATATTCAGCCGCGAAATGGGTATACCCTACAATAATCGAATAAAACATGTCTTTGATTGAAAAAGATATTCACCTTACCCGTGTAGCTGAAGCTGAAAGGCATATTGTATCAATTTTTCGAGTTGCCAAAAATAACACCGTTTGCATATTCGTTTTCCTTTTATAGCTAGAAGGACACCCTGATTAACAATCAAAAGCCAGCGCGCTGTGTCGCGAAAACAAGTTTGCAAAGGATTGTTTCCGCCCGTCATGTCAAGTCAAGTCAAGACAAGATGTTCTACACGCCGTGTCTTTTGTTTTTGTCAAGGCGGCATTGTACAGGTACTGTAGAGCAAACAACATTCGTTAATCAGTCCACGAAGACGGGTTCCCAGTACCGATTTGGCATTCCAAACTGATACATTGCTTGTCAATCAGGCTGTGAAGATGGGTTCCCAGTGCCGATTTGGTATCCCAAACTGATTCATTGCTTGTCAATCAGGCTGTGAAGACGGGTTCCCAGTGCCGATTCAGCATCCCGATCTGACACGATGCTTGCCAATCAGACTGCGAAAGTTGGTTTCCTGGCACAATTCAGCATCCCGATCTGATACGACGCTTACCAATCCGACTGTGAAGGCAGGTTTCTTGCCCGTCCCGTCAAGTCAAGCTGATCTGCACGACGACTATTCCCAAAAACCTATAAAAGCCGCACAGCGACAACAGGGAGGCAGTGTGTCCCATCCGAGTCCTGTCTCAACGATGAACCCGTCAAATTGTTTCCATTTGGGTGAAAGCATGTATTTCCTCTCCCAAATCTGGGACGGGAATCTGTCCCTATCATTTCGAAAGTGTAACGCGATTCAGTCTAAGATTTATCCAACGAGGGAAGGTACGCGCTAATCAACTGTCCACCCTGCGCCGACATATACATGTGTAAATTTTTTCAGGGCTGATGGTGTATAAAGACGAGTTCGATGATATCGTTTTGAAAGCCGTGGACTTGATCGAACAGACGCTCGGCGATGCGCAACCGACTGGACCACAACCCTCAATGCGGGGTTGGGGACGCAACGGCCGTATAACAGCCAATGCAGGCGGTGGGCTCCTGTGGATGGGCACGAAGAATAGAAGCGGCGAAGAGAGGGCCGTATCTTTGACTCATGCCCAATATTGTGTAAGTACCCATAGGGCGGTCTGTGTTGTGATAATACAACTCGCTACCTTGCAGGTTTTGAACCGCAAGGTACCAATGATCCGAGCCCGTATTGCCCAACTCGAGGAGGAGATGAAAACCACCAATACCGAGGCGCCCCCGTCAGACAACGATGAGTGCGCCCCAGCTGCAGAAACAAGGGACAAACGCAGCGGAAGACCCGCCAAGCTTATTCAAGGGAGAGCGAAGGTGGCCGGGGCCAGAGCCGAGGTAACCTCATCGGAGGACAGCGACATCGAGTCCTCTCAACCTGTCACTTCGAAGAAAGCCCATCGCAAGTGACAACATCGGTCTACATACGCCGCGCTATCATTTACCTTATTCGCCTCCTAGCGCCAGCTTTCAATTTTGTTATACGCATATTTTTATGTCTGCTCTGACGCGCGCATTACTTTTTGTTTTTAAACCCTTACTTTATCAACTTCCATCCGCTTTTGCTTGCGTGAGTAAAGCTTTTAGTTTGAAAGTGTTCGTTATGACCTAAAAGAAGCGTTTATTCGCTAAAAATACCTTTTCCGTACTCGTTATTTTCCAGGTTCTAAACTCTTCACATTTTAGCTTTTCAAACATGGATCAAACTCCAAAGAAAAATCGTGAGTGTTTAAAATATCTCAGACACGTCGTCACGTGTCCATTTTAGGTCAAGTCGACGAGAACGAGTCTCCAGCTGCCAAACGTTCAGTTGTGGCCAGTCCCGGCAGCGGTGCACCAAGACCTGACACTGCACCCAAACCGCGAACGGAGAGGACCGTTCGAAGAAAAATTATCGCTCCAACAGTCGACGAACGTTCTGGTGAGTGTGCTTTGCCCCGCGCTCGTTGTTTAATTCGTGCACATGGATGTTTATTATGCTTCAGAACACACTCCGTCGCGAGCCAGCGCATCAGTTCCAACAAGACGCATGGTCGGTCAACCACCAGTTTCTACACCGATGAGAACAGGTTAGACATGACAGAATGACGAATGTGCTGTCACATATGAGCATTCTTTACTAGGCTCGGATCAACAAACTGTAGAAGACAAGACCACATGTCCAGTTTGCCAGCGCCAGGTGACTACGAGTCACATGCAACGCCACTTACGGACACACGACACTGCACCCTCGTTTCAATGTGATATATGCCGCAAGTCATTTACTCGTGGAGAACATTTGCGTCGACACGCGACGACGCACATTAGCGACAAGGAGAATGCCCGGCCATCACCCACCCATGCGCCAGTGTACGATTGCCCAGTGTGCACGTAAGTGGGTGTGTGTGACAGTAGGGAGTGAATGGAAATGGACAATTGTTCTTTTAGTTACCAGTCTTGCAAGAATGTTCAATATTTGCAAGAACACGTCAAAAAGTGCCACGCCAAGCAGCTCGGGACGTGCAAATGCGACAAATGCGGCGTGACTGGCGAGGCCGAATTCTGCGACCCGTCTCACCTGGCCAAATGCTGCGAATGCGCTTGTAAGAGTTAAATTTTGATTCATTTTAAAATTTTTATGAGCCTGTTTCAGGTGATCCGTCAACAATGCCCCCACTCAAGCAACTTCAAGAGGAAGTTCCTGATTTTGTTGAGGACCAGCTTAAGGCACCAGAAGATCCAACAGACGAGTTTTGGTCAGATCCTAACCTACAGCCGCTCTTTGACGAGCACGAGGCCTTCACCGTCCTGACATGGCACTGGAAAGACTTCCGGCAACGCATCGAGCAACCAGCCGAGATTTCCCAGCACTTTCACTTTCGGTTGGCCGGCGCTGATCGTAATTTTACATTTGAAAACGCCCTCAAATGTATTTACGCCAAGGTGAACAGAGCCTTCAATTTTTCTTGCGCCCTCACGCTGCTCCTGTGCCGAGAACGGACCGGTGAACCGCGCGAATTCATGATTTACTTTGGACAAGATCGAAGAACGGGAGGTCTCATGGAGAATTTGGTGGTCTACGATTTGGCCTCTTTGGACGAGGCCATTTATCGTTACGAGGCGCTCGGCGATTTGGTTGACAAGTGAGTGGAACGGGTTATTTTCAAGACAAGACTACACAGTACTTTATTCCAGAATCGAGCGGCCGTCAACAGAGTGGAAGGTCGTGTCCATCCTGTCAGTCGGGTTCTTTGTTCATATTCGTGAAAAGTACCTGGCCGGAACGGGCCTCCTCCCATCGTGGCTTTACCAGGACAATAATATTGTCGCCATGACGTCAGACAGCCACTGTAACCTATACAAGGACAACCTTTGCGCATTCAGGTTTGTGCAATTTACATGGTTCGAATGTCATCTGAAGACACACTTTCGTTTAGATGCGTCATTTATCACTCCACCGAAGGGAAAGGTGACCGACACAACAACAAGGAGGCTGTCGAATCTTGCTATTTTCGCTATCAGTCCAGAGTCGGTGGCCCTGACGACCCTGCGGATTTTCCAGGCGTTTCAGAAAAGGACATTTTCAAACTGGAACAGGTCTTTGGTAAGTGGGAGTCATATGGAACAAGACCGATTCTAATGCGCGCATAAATTTCAGGGATTAAAATTCAAATTTTCCGAAAAATTGACAAAGAAACTGTCAACGTTATTCGAAAAGTAAACAATGCCGAAGGGAAAACGGTTTTGAATTTGCACAGTTACCCAATCAATGATCAATACTGTCATTTCTCCGTTATAAAATCGGTGAGTTACTCATAACAACCTTAAATATACTGTCTCGTAATACTCTTTATTTCAGGTTGACTCCTTTTGCGGGCGGTGGACATGCAAGTCTTGCGGCCGCATGTTCCGTCGCAAGTACGATTTGCAACGTCACGAGAAGACTAGCTGTCATAAAGGTCAACCAGTCTTTGAATACCCGGGTGGTTTTTACAGTCCCACCCAAACAATCTTCGATCAACTGTTGACAATCGGGATCCACGTGCCATTGGAGAAGAGGCGATGTCGGTCAGTTTCTGTCATTGACTTGGAGGCTGCGCTTCAAAGTTTACAGGTGGAATACGAACGGAAGGAGGGACAACTGGATCAAGATGTGATCGAGCAACGTCTCAACGCGCACGGTGTCGAGGTCACCTACCATCCCACTGTCAAGCGTCGCCTGCAATTTTACGAACAGCACATCCCCATCACCTGCTCAATCAGCTCCACTCTTCGTGATCAAAGCATCTTTTGCCACAACGCCAACCCCGAACTTTTGGTTCAAGATATTCATGAAACGCTCATCTCGTTATCTGAAGAGAATTATGTGCAGAAGCTGGATCAATTTTCCAACGAGTTCAGTCAGCTGGAGGACCTGCGAGCGCAAGCCAAGGCCAGGGTCGATGAGTGTCAAGGTGAGCAAGCCTTCCGTGAAAGAGCGGCACTCAAGAAAATTGAAAATCTTCAACGTCGGCTCGACAGCTACTGCAAAGCGCACACGATCATCACATTCAACGGTGGCAAGTACGACATCAATTTGATCAAGCCGTGGCTTTTCGAGAAAATGGTTGAGCGAGTACGAGCGGGGAAAAGACGAAAATCCAAAGCCGGAACAACCAATCTTTTATCTGACGAAGCCGAAGACAGCGATCAAGACGAGCAAGTGGAGGATGACGATTCAGAGCCGTCAGACTTTGATTCTGCGCAACAATGGCCGCGAGCAATCACACGAGGATCGAACATTCTCTGCTTGATGACCCCAGAAATGCGATGGCTGGACATGGTGAGTAATATTTTGCTGTTGCCTAATTAGAATCATGTTTAGAATGTTCTTTAGGTTAATTATACTGGCCCCGGGGTATCACTGGACAAGTTTATGCAAGTATACAACAAAGGCGGTGAGCAGAAAGGGGCGTTTCCGTATCAGGTGATCACCGACTACTCGGATCTGGAGAAAATTACGGTGTTCCCGCGGCAATCTGAATTTTACAGCAAGCTCAAGAATGCCGGTATATCTGATGCGGATTATCAGGTAAGATGACTCATAGAGTTCTGAACGTGTGTACTACATGGAATTTCCAGGCTGCCAAAGCTGTGTGGGATTCGCTGGAGACGAAAAACATGTTGTCGTTTATTGAAGAGTACAATCGACGCGACACTGAACCATTTCTGCAAGCAGTGCTCAACTTTAGTGACACATTCTGGAAAGACTTTGGTGAGAATTATTGATTCAATTTTTACAGATTCACACAAAAGAACATTTATAGGAGTCGACATATTTCGCCAAGCGCAGTCCATTCCGGGTGTCTGTCTTGTGCATCTCTTTCGTCAGTTGCAGCGGGTGGAACCTCTCATTCAGTTCCCTCTCTTTTCGGAAGAGACAGCCCAGCTGCATACGGAACTCAACGACTCAATCACAGGCGGTTTAGCCATCATAAATCAGCGAATAGCGGAGAAGGGAGTGACACAGATTCGCGGCCGACCAGACCGACTAGTCAAACGTGTGGTGGGCTATGACGCCAATGCGTAAGTGCGGTGCGCGCCTGATTTCCTGTTTGCACCCTAGTTTTTTGCAGGTTATATCTGTGGAGCCTGATGCAGCCGACAGCCGTTGGACCCGTCTCTCACTGGAAGCTGGACCAGCATCGAAAGACATTTGTTCGAAAAACGGCGCTACCAAAGAAGGAGCTGAAGGACAGACGGATGGCCTCTGAAATTGAATACCTACGATATCGGTCATTCAGTGACCAGGTCCACATCCAAATGGGTTCGGGCGCCTCTCAAGTTACCTTGGGTCTGCATCAATACAGAGTGGATGGATGGGCGCCGGATGCAAAACCGAAACCTCGCGTTTACTTGTTCCACGGGTATGCTTATAAGTTCTGCTGTATGAAGCCTGCACAATCTGTTTTTAGCTGCAAGTGGCATCAGCACGAGTCAAGTCACTGTCGAAACAAATGGATCAAGCACGATGAACCCGGCGCTAGCAAGACTCGAGCCTACGATAACCAAATGGTTCAGGATTTGCAATCAATGGGTTTCGATGTCGATGTCAAATGGGAATGCGAATTTAGTGCGATTAAATTCGTCTTCCGACAACTGATGCGTGGTCGAAAAATTCCACCAAACATGATCCAGTTTATTCCCGAGGCTGAGAAGTACAAAGAATTTTGGATGAAGGAACCAAAGCGGCAATTTGGAGACGACATGTATGTCCCTGAAGACAGTATGTATCGACAAATCGTTTCCGGCAATGTCTTTGGATTTGCACAAGTTGACTGCGACACACCAGAACATCTACGCGAAAAATATTCCGACTTTCTTCCCCTTAGTAAGCGATGATGTTCGAAATTCAATGGCACCCAAGCTCCATGCTTTTCTTTTCAGTCAAAAACACTCTAGTATCGATCGATGATGTCGGCTCTTTCATGAAAGATATTTGGACCAATTCTAGTCAAAGCACAAGACCAAGAAAGGCTCTGATCGGATCGTATTGGGCCAAGGGGATTTGGTTAGCAACACCCATGATTCAATTCTTGGCTTCGCACGGAATCGTCATCTCCAAGGTGCATCAGGTTGCCCAGTTTGACAAGTCGGCTGCTTTCGTCCATTTTGGCCAAGAGGTAACAAAGTATCGACGACTGGGTGATCAGGATAAATCGATGAAATGGCTCGGTGACCTGTACAAGCTTCTTGGAAACTCGGTAAGTTTTTCACCTTCTTCTCTCGTCAACTTAAACTTTTTAAATTCCACCTCTCGTTCCAGGCCTATGGAAAGACGATTACGAATTTACGTGCCCATCATGATGTCATATTTTGCGATCGACAGAAAGCGATGGAGATGCACAATAGCCCTTATCATGCTCGAACTGTTGTGGTGTCACCCGAAAAGTGCTACGAGGTGCACAGTCGGAAAGAAAAGATACGATTCGGTCTACCATTAACTATCGGGCTCTTTGTGTATCAATTTGCCAAGCTAAGAGTAAGATTTTTAAAATTTTTAAAATTTCCTCATTTAGAGATTGAGTCTTTTAGGTGCTGTCTTTCGTCTATGACGTTCTACTCGAATACTGTGATCGGAGTAAATGGATACTGCTAGAAAGTGACACCGACTCTGTAAGTTTCTGGTTTTCAATTGTTTTATTTGCGATGTTGAAAATTCTTTCATTTCAGATATACTTGGCGCTCAGTACCGACACCCTCGAAGAGACTGTGCTTCCTGACAAGCGCGAGGCGTTTGAGGCAATCAAGTCCAAATGGTTTGTGGACGATAACGACCCTATGACTCTACGTGAGCCAGGGCTGTTCAAGGTTCGCATTTCGCTTTACAATGCGGTCAATTCAGCTAATCATGTTTAAATTTCAGGTTGAAAAGTCGGGGGACAACTTTATCGGCCTTGGTCCAAAATGCTATATTCTGACGGGAGCCGAAGGTGTCAAAATGTCGCACAAAGGGGTGCAACCGAGCCACAATACCGACGCCCTGACGTATGAGAATTATAAGAAGATACTGTTTGGGGATGAGGGAAAGATATCCGCCATGCATAATTCTGGCATAAGAATGGGACCTGGAGGGCGTATAGTCTCCTACCTGCAGGAGAAATCTGGTCTTGGTGTGCTTAATATAAAGGGGGGTGTTGTGTGTGTTGTGGTTTTTTTTGGGGGGCGCGGCGTTGGGTGGGGGGGGGGTGTGGACGGGGGGAGTTTAATGAGGAAATTTTAAAAACTTGTAAAAGTCTTACTCGTAGCTTCGGCAAATTTATAGTTAATGGTAGACCTGATCTTTTTGTACCCGTAGCATTTTTCGGGTGACAAAGTCGAGCATGATAAGGGCTATTGTTAGCTTTCTGCCATGCAAAATATGACATCATGATGGGCACGTAAATCGTAATCGTCTTTCCATAGGCCAAAATGGAACGAGGGGGTTGCGGAGGAGGAGGGAGGGGCCTTTCTCGTTTTTGTCCCGTGTCGTCTTTGTCTCTTGGCAAATGGAGAAAGCAGCCGACTTGTCAAACTGGGCAACCTGATGCACCTTGGAGATGACGATTCCGTGCGAAGCCAAGAATTGAATCATGGGTGTTGCTAACCAAATCCCCTTGGCCCAATACGATCCGATCAGAGCCTTTCTTGGTCTTGTGCTTTGACTAGAATTGGTCCAAATATCTTTCATGAAAGAGCCGACATCATCGATCGATACTAGAGTGTTTTTGACTGAAAAGAAAAGCATGGAGCTTGGGTGCCATTGAATTTCGAACATCATCGCTTACTAAGGGGAAGAAAGTCGGAATATTTTTCGCGTAGATGTTCTGGTGTGTCGCAGTCAACTTGTGCAAATCCAAAGACATTGCCGGAAACGATTTGTCGATACATACTGTCTTCAGGG